>PVJX010004466.1:0-94561 GCA_004027295.1 Dolichotis patagonum | reverse complement strand
AGCAGGAAGAGAGTGTTTGGACAAGAACTAATAGCCAGCTTGAACTACTTAGTGAGAGTTTGTCTTGAAAAACCAAAAGGAAATTTTAAAAAGGCAGTTTTGTCACTTATATACATTCACTATATTACGTATTTTATATGTGGCCCAGACAGCCAAAAGGTTATATATACCTGTGTTCTAGAGCAGTCTGCCTCTTTCCCTCCTCCTCTTTCTCTGGTCTCTTCCATCTAGCTAATGGGTATCAGTTTTGTTGGTCTTTTCCAAAGCTTCAGCATTGACTTTCATACCCCCGCCTGCAGATAACTGTTTTGATTTTTTACTTCATCATACTTACTTTGATTTTGCCCTTTTCTGTTTTATGAGGGCCATGTTCAAGTCTTTTGGTTGGGGGGAGTTCTTACTGAGACAGAGTTCTGCTGTGCAGTTCAGGCTAGCCTCAAACTCACAGCAGTCCTGCCCCAGCCTCGTAGGTGCTGGGATTACAGGCATGCACCAAAACGCTACCTGGCTTTTATTTTATTTTTATTTTCATTTCTAGTGTAAATTTTCTGCTGTTTTTGCAGTATTGGAGAATTGAAGCTAGGGGGTGCTCTACCATTGAGCTGTATCTCTCCTTTTTTCCCCCTTGCCTCAGTCTTCTGAGTAGCAGGGATTTTGGGTATGTGTCATTGTTCTAAGCAGTGGTATGCATCTTGATCTGTCTTTTTTTTTTCTTCCTTTGTTGCCAGCACTACATGTAAGGGCTTCAAGCATGCTAGGCAGTCTTCAGATATATGTTTGGAATGTCATAAATGTTCAGATTGTAGAAGGTAAGATTGAACTTAAATTTTCCACCAGGTTTATGGTCACATCTATAATCAAGTGCCTTTATTTCTGCAGTATTTATACTAAATAAAGTAATAAATAGCTTTATGCCAATTCAGGTTGGTTTTCTTTAAAGTGTATTTTGAAGATAAAAGCAGTTTTTAATAAGATTAAATTATCAGATTTTGGATAAGGAAATGTAAACTTGGTAACTACTACATTTCTCTTTTCTTTTTTCATTCATTTATATTTAAAAAAAAAAACGGTACCAGTGATTGAACATAGGAAGCATTGAGCTACATCTCTCTGCCTGCCTTTAAAATTTTTGAGACAGGGTTGGTCTTGTTAAATTCCCAGGTTGGTCTCCCATTTATGATCTGTTGCCTATGTTGGTTCCTATAATTTGGCAATTTCTTTGGAAAATAAACATACCTAAAATTTCCTAGACATTCTATTACTAGATATGTACCAAAGATAAATGAAAGTATGTCTTACATACAATAATAGTGACTACTGTTTTTTAAAATTGTTTTCAACTTCCACAAATGATAACATGGAGTTATTTCTTTGGTGGATGGCTTATTTCATTTGACATAATGTCTTCCTGTTTGATCTGTGTTGCCACAAACAAGATTGCATTATTTTTATGACTGAATAATATTTCATGATATATATTTATATGTATACACATTTTCTTTTATCCATTTATCTGTTAATGTATACCTTGCTTGATTTTCATAACATGGCTTATAATAGTGTGGCCATAAATGTAGGATTGCAGGTATCTATAATAATTTCATTTCTTTTGGATATCTTTTCAATAGTGAGATAGTTGGATTATAAGTAGCTTTATTTTTAGTTTTTCTGAAGTGTTTCTTCACTGAGTTGTGCTTATCCTAATATGTTATATATTACATATGTGATATTTTATATATTACATATGTGATATTTTATTTATTGCATATGTGACATTTTATATATCGCATATGTGACATTTTATGTATTGCATATGTGGCATTTTATATATTACATATTGATATTATATTTTTATATATTACATGTGTGATATTTTATGTTACATATGTGATATTTTATGTATTGCATATGTGATATTTATTGCATATGTGATATTTTATGTATTGCGTATGTGACATTTTATATATTGCATATGTGACATTTTATGTTTCATATGTGATATTTGATATATTACACATGTGATATTTTATATGTTGCGTATGTGATATTTTATATGTTGCGTATGTGATATTTTATGTTGCGCATGTGATATTTTATATATTACATATGTGACATTTTATATATTGCATATGTGACTTTATATATTACATATGTGATATTTAATTACATGTAAGAGTTCTTTATGATGACTCCATCATAAGCATTGTTAATTTTTGTCTTTTGGTAATAGCATTGTAACTGTAGTGAGAGGATAACTCATTGTGGCTTTGATTTGAATTTCTCTGTTGTGACTTCGAACATATTTTTCATGTAAGTTGTTGGGCCATTTGTATGTCTTGAGAATTGTCTACTCAGATCATTTATTTATTTGTGCTACTGGGGATTGAACCCAAAGCTTTGGTACTAAGCCATATCTCCAGCACCATTCATTCATTCATTTATAGTACTAGAATTAAAACTAGGGTCTTCTCCAGTAAGCTATATCCCTAGCACCTTTTATTTTGAGACATTTGAGGCAACCTACAGAATGAGAATTCTATAAAAAAAAAATTGTGACTGGGTTTGCTGTGTGACCTTGATAGTATATATAGCCTGGGCTGACCTTGAACTCACAGTAATTGTTCTGCCTCAGCTTGGCACTATGCCTGGCAGGGAATAAATTTTTGCCAGTTACCCTCAGATACTGGACTAATAATCTAGAATAAAGAACTCAAAAAAATTAGACACCTAATTTTTTTACACACTGGTAAACCCAGCACTCAGAAGACTGAGGAAGGAGGATTGCCACGAGTTCAAGGCTGGCCAGCCAGTTCAATTAGGTCTTTCAAAAAAAAATGAAAGACCTAATTTAAAAAACGAGAAATGAATTTTTCAAAAGAAGTAGTACAAATGGCCAAGTGGTATATGAAAAAATGTTCAGCATCTTTGGCCAGTTAAGCAGTGCAAATCAAAGAACACTAAAATTGTTTTACTCCAGAAAGAATGGCTGTCATCAGCTCAAGAAAACCAAGATGAAACAAAAAAAAACAAATGCTGGTAAGATTGTGAGGAAAAAAGAAACCCTCCCACATTGTTGATGGCATTGTAAACTAGTATGACTACTGTGAAAATCAGTATGAATAGTCCTCGAAAATTAAAAATAGAAATTTCATGTGACCTAGTTGTACTTCGGGGTATCTTTCTGAAAAAGCTAAAATCATCGTAGTACAATGATACAAGCATATACATGTTTATAGCATCGCTACTTGCAATAGCTAAATCATGCAAGTGGCTTACCAACAGATGGATGAATGGATCAAAAAATATGGTATAGCCAGGTGTGGTGGTGCATGCCTGTAATCCCAGCGCTCGAGAGGCTGAAGCAGGAGGATCACTAAGTTTGAGGCCAACCTAAGCTGTATAAGTGAATTCAAGGCCAGCCTGCACTACATAGTGAGACCCTGTCAGAGGGAGGGAGGGAGGGAGGGAAGGAAGGAAGGAAGGAAGGAAAGAAGGAAGGAAAGAGGGAGAGAGATACCCGGGTAGAGTACCACTTAGCTATAAAGAAAGATAAATTAAAATCATTACTAGGAAAATGGATGCATCTTCGCCATACTGCAAAGGGAAATAAATCAGACACAGAAGGTTAAATGTCGCATGGTTTCTGTTATGAGAAACCCAAAATGTAAAGAATTTAAAGAGCAAAATAAGCTGAGCATGGTGGCACACACTGGTAATCCCAGCACTCAGAAGACTGAGGAAGGAAGATTGCCATGAGTTCAAGGCTGGCCAGTTCAACGTAGTGAGACCCTGTCTCCCCCACCCCCCAAAGAGCAAAATAAAAGAAAGATGGTGGGAAGTAGGCAGATAGACTTTGTAAAGATGAAGTAGGGAGAGATGGGAGGGGTATGGTAAGGAAGGAAAAAAGGATCAAAATGCAATACATATGTACACACATCATATATCAATCAAAAATATTTTATACACATATATAAATACACATAATATATATTAATCATGAATGTGTTCATTATATATTGTGAACATACTAATAAAAATTATAAAAAATATTTTAGCAGGGCCTCTTTATTTTGTTTGTAATTTTAATTGCAGTTCTTTGAGTTCTTAGCTGTGTTTTTTTTATTTTTTCTTCTTTTTTGGTGGGGGAGGTACTGGAGATTGCTTCCGCAGGCCTTCTCACTGAGCTGCATCCACAGCTGCTGCTGCTTTTTTTTTTTTTAATTCCTCCTGCCTCAACTTCTTAAGAGTGCTGGCAGGTATGCTATAGCCACGCACCATTTCATCTGGCCTTAGTCATTAGTTTTTTAATGCTACCTGTATACTTTGTCCTGCATGAACTTGTCACGTTTCATACACACTGGAATTTCTCATATAGGTCTTAGTGTGTGTATGGTGATGGGGATTGAATCATTACCTCATGCATACATACATGCTCTACTGAGCTATTTCACAGTCATTTTTGAAGTTTTTGAGACATGATCTTGCTAAATTGGGTAGGCTGACCTTAACTTGGGCTTCTTTTGCTGTTAGTCTCCAGGGTAGCTGGGATTACAGATATGTTGTAATTTCCATTTTCCTTATCTCTATAACTTCTGTGATTTGTTCATATCTGTATTCTTCCTTTACAATGTTCTCTTTGTTATCTTGTGCTTGCTAGTTAACTTGTGTTTGGAGTTCATTCCAGGATTATATTTTCTTTTTCAGATCTGCCTGATTGCATAGATTTTTTTTTGTCCCTTTATTGCGTTGAAAGACTTAACATACTTGAAGTCTTTCAGATGGCTAAATTATGTGTAGTTTCTATATTACATCTTGATTTATTGATGCGTAGTCAGTTTGTTGATCTACTCCAAGGGTATTGGGTGTTCTGTGTACTGTGAAGTTTTATTGTGTGAGCTTGGTTTTCAGTGGGAGTTTTACTTGTGCTGTGGATTGAGAGGGGTTCTTGACTTGGCATACTTTGTGCTGTGCAAATTTTAGTTGTTCATCTGTGCCTGAAGGTCTTTGGGGATTTTCTGAGTGTGGATGATTGAACAACTAGCTAGGATTTTAGGTTGAAGGGCACTCTAAAGCCTGCTCCTGGCTTCACAGGGGGAGCAGGCTTCATTGAGTTTCACCTTATAAACTTTGGTTTCCTCTTCATAATTACTATATTGGTTGATAACTCCTGTGGCCACTTGAATCTATGCTTACTGCTTGGGTTTGAATTCTCTGTTTGGCACTTCAAATTTTATTTAGTTGATTTTCTAAATTTTGATTTTTTTTTTGTTTGTAGTTTTTTGAGACAAGATCTCGCTATGTAGCTCAAGCTGGCTTTGAACTCACTATGTAGACCAGGCTGTCCTCAAATTTGTGATTCTGCTGCCTTAACCTCCCAGATGCTGGGATTATAGATGTTCACCACATCTGGCCTATGTATTTTTAAAAATACACTGTAGTTTAATGCATTTTAGTCATTTTATGTGTTGGGGAGCAGGGTCATTTAGTCTTTCCCTAACTGCTTCATCATCCATTTTGAATTGAAGTCTGCCAGTCAACAACTTTTGAGATTAAATTCCACTTAACCTAATGGTATAAACTAATTTATAGACTTGTGTATTTTGGTATTTTATTTTTTGTGGTGCTAGGGATAAACCTTGGGCCTTAGGTATGTTACGCAAGGTATTGCCTTCTGTTACAGGTTTGTTTGTTGTTTGTCCTGCTTGTAGTTAAACCCCAGGACTTTCACACTGAGCTGTAGCCCCACCTCTCTTTTAACTTTTTATTTTTGAAATAGTTTTGCTAGATTGCTGAACTTCCCAGTATGGGCTCATTTGTTATCCCCTTCCAACCTCCTAGAGTGGGAGTTACAGGCCTGCAAGACCACATCTGGCTCCTTTTGTGGCCCTTAAAAAGAGCCTCATGTCCCCTCTTAAAGCCCCCTCCCCATAATTATAAGCAGTATGGCATTCAGAATAAACCAGCTTCCTAAACATGAATGAACTTTGAAGTGATGAAAACATTCAAGGAACATTACATTAAAAATTGGTTAGTAGGTTTATCTTTGAAGCTTAAGTGTCTCATATAATAATCAAAACTCACCATGGCAACTAGTACTGAATATTGGGCCAGCACCATACTTATTTGCTATATACTGATTATACTAGGGTTACTCAGTACTCATGAATTCATTTAGAAAATGTAAAATGGATCCCATTTTCAGTGCAACTATTTATATAATTTTAATGTTTTTTGGTAAATAAAGAAGCAAATAGAAAAAAAAATTCCCTAAGCAACCTTTAGCTCTTTTGTCTTGGAAATCAGATACCTTGGATACTGGTAATATCAGGGGCTAATCAGTATAGTACCATGATTGTCGATATTTATAGACTTGGATTTGCTACTTATTTCTCATTGAAAACTCCACCAAAAGACTTCTAGCTTTAATAACCAGGTTCAGAAATGTATCTGGATACAAAGTCAACACTCAAAAATCAATAGCTTTCCTGTAGTGAGTAACAAACTCATTGAGAGAGAAATTAAGGAAACCACATCCTTCAGAATAGCATCCCAAATAAAGGAAAGGCCTAAGAATCAGTCTAATGAAGGAAGTCGAAGACATCTATTTTCAAAACTACAGTATTCTGAAAAAGGAGATTGAAGAAGATACCAGAAAATGGAAAGATATCTCTTGCTCTTGGGTAGGAAGAACCATTGTAGTGCAAATGACCATACTTCCAAACTTGGTGTACAGATTTAATGCAATTCTGATCAAAATTCAAAGAGCGTATCTCACAGAATTAGAGAAAACAATCCTAAAATTCATTTGGAACCAGAAAAGACCTACAACAGCAAAGGAAATTCTGGACAACAAAGGCAAGGTGGGGGCATCATAATCTTAGACTTGAAATTATACTACAGAGCTACTGTGATTAAAAACAGCATGGTACGGCGGGGGTGGGGGCTGAAGATCAGTAGGACAGATTAGAAGATGCAGAAACAACTCCAGACGCCGTATCTGACAAAACTGCCAAATACATTCACTAGAAAAAAAGCCTCTTAAACAATGCTGGAAAAACTGACTTTGCACATGCAAAAGATTAAAATTATACCTATGTCTTTCATCATGTACTAAACTAAAATCAAAATGGATCAAAGATCTAAACATAAAACAGAAACATTAAATCTACTGGAAGATAGAATTGATAGTATTCTTGAAGACATTCGTATAGGCAAAGACTTTATGAACAAGACCTCAATTGCATAGGAATTGTCACAGAGAATCAGCAGCTGGGATCTCATCATTAAAAAGTTTTTGCATAGCAAGAGAAATCACCAACAGAGTGAAGAGACAACCTACACATTGGGGAAAATTTTTTGCAGCTTTTCCTCAAAGGATTATTATCAGGAACTTAAAAAAAAAAAGTTAGACCCACCCCCACAAATTTAAAGACCCAGTCCAAAACTGGGCATCTGAGGTACATATGCACTTCTCAGATGAAGACATACAGACAACAAATAAATACATGAAAAAATGTTTGACATCACTCATCATTCATGAGATACAAATAAAAACAACACTGAGATTTCATCTTGCTCCAGAAAGAATGGCTATTATCAAAAAATTAAGCAATAAAAAAATGCCGAAGGGAATATGGGGGGGAAAATGATACTTCGCTACTGTTAGTGGGAGTGTAGGCTGGTGCAACCACTATGGAAATCAGTGTGGAGATTCCTCAGAAAACTAAGGTTCCATTTGACTTGCCTATTCCTCTCCTTGGCATCATCCCAAAACAATTAAAAGCATCACACCACATCAGTATATGCACACCCATGTTTATAGCAGTACAGTTTGTAATAGGTAGATCTTGGAAACAGCCCAAATGCCCATAAACTGGTATAAAGAAGATTTCATATAATGGAGTACTACTGTGCCACAAACAAGGATATGCTCAAGACATTTCTAGGAAAATGGATACACTTTGACACCATACTCTTAAGTGAAATAAATTGGACACACATGTATAAACAGAACTTTGTTTCTCTGGTCTGAGAAACTAAAAGTGTAAATAATGACCATAATGTCTAGTAGGTGTTGTGAAATAAAATGTTCAAATATGGAGAGGAATAAAAGAGGGGGGAGGGTAGAAAAGGGGAAAAGTTAAAGAGAGAAGAAAAGAACAGAAATAAGATTTTATAAATGGAGAGAGAAGGAGGGGTTGAAGGGAGTGTAGGGAATGAGGAAAAAAGAATCAAACTGTATCATGTACAGCTCAAGCATACTAAAACAACCCTACCCCTGCCCCATTAAGTCATGTTAGCATAAACTGTCTGAAGAAACTAATACATTGTGGCCCAGAGCCTCAGGTGAACTAAAATACTCTACCAGGCAGATTATGGCATGAGTTCACAGGTCTTCTCCCACAGGCTCGTCAGGGGTCAGTCGTTAGGGCTTTCTTAGGAATCTGCGAAGTTTGATTAATTCAAGCCTGCCAAGGAAACTCCTTCTGCACACTGGTAAATGTATGCTTATTTTTCAAGACCCCAGGTAATTGTCACCTCTTTCAGTTACCTGATTCACACACTTTTGTTTTTTGAGACAGGGCCTGTTTAGTCCAAGCCAACCATAAACACTGTAGCTCAGGCCAGCCTCAGACTCTTCATCATCCTCCTGCATTGACCTTCTCAGTGTTGAATCACCTGTGTATCACCACTCCTGGTGTATCACCACTCCTGGTTCTGATAAACTCTTAACAGTTCGTTGCTTTCATATCTACAGTTATACTTCCTTTGTAGTTATGCATTGTCATTTACTCCATACTACCTCAAGGAAACACCTTGCTCCTTTTTCTCTAATCTGTGTTCTTTGGTTTGGAAAATTGGGGGTGTTTTTTTGGTTTTTTTGTACCAGGGACCAAACTCATGATCTCATACTTCCTAGGCAGGCGCTTAAGCCACTGAGCTAAATCCCTGGCCCTTGGAAAATTGTTTTTGTGTATTTCCTTTAATCAAGTTTGCTTGCTTATGTTTGTGCTGGTGTGTATGTCTGTATATATTTATTGTAACAACGTTCAACTATGTAGTAAAGGCTGGCCTTGAACTCCATATCTTCATACTTCATCCTTCCAAGTGCTGAAATTAAAAGCACATGTCACTTTAGGGCTGGGGATTAAGCTCAGCGGCATAAGTGCCTGCCTTGCAAGCAGGCAGTCCTGAGTTCGATCCCTGGTACCGATTTAAAAAAAAAAAAAAAAAACACACACACACATGCCACCACACCTGACTGATTTGTATGGGGTTTTTTTGTTTTTTGTTTTTGTCTTTTTGAGGCAAGTTCTTGCTATGTGGTTCAGGCTGGCCTTGGGCTCACTTTGTAGCACAGGCTGGTCTCAAACTTGCAACAATCTTCCTACCTCAGCCTTAGGAATGCACCACCACACCCATCCCTTTCTATGTTTTTTGCATGTGATTTTTTTATTTTTTTATTTTTTATTTTTTTGGTACTGGGAATTGAACCCAGGGCCTTGCAAAGCTTGCTAGGCAGGCACTGTGCCACCAAGCTACATCTCTGGCCCCTGCATATGATATTTTGATGATAAAATACATAATAAGTGCTGGGCTATGTAAAACAGTATTTTGTTTTCAAATATATACAGTAATTATATTTGAGTTCGTGTAACAATAATGTATATATGTCTTCTAGGAGACTCATTCCTACTTTAAGATTGAAGTATTTACTTCAGTCTTAAAATTCATTTTACCTCAGGATGACTATATGCTTCTGAGGCTTACATATTACACAATTCTCAACCTCTGCAGCTGTTTATATCACATTCTTTTCTGTGGTGCTCTTCATAATTGTGCATATTGTGAACTGTAAACATCATATGCTAAAGCCGAGGATTTAGCTCAGTGGCATAAGCATCTGCTAGGCAAGCGCATGGTCGTGAGTTCGATCCCCAGTACAAAAAGAAAGAAAAGAAATTAATGTAAACATCGTACGCTAATCTTTTTTCTTTTGTAAGGTTTTTTTTTTTTTTTTTTTTTTTTTTTTGAGACAGGTCTCACTGTAGTTTAGGCTGGCCTTAAACTTGTGGCAGTGTTTTTGCCTCAGCATCACCATACCACCTTACATACTAGTCTTGAACCTTTTCTTGAAGGCAGGAATTTATGCTGTATCTTCCTTTCCATGGCTGATATGTAATAGATTGTTGTATCTACACTGGTGCTGTTGTTTAGTTCTTAACTTTAGCTTCCATGTGTTACCTCAGCAGTTTATCTTTTCTGACAGAACACTTCTATATGAAACACAGATGACCACTTCTCTCAGCATAAATTAAGGTATCTATGAACTAAGTCAGATTTTATAACGTGATAGATTGTATATTAGTTTCTGTTGCTGCTGTAACAAAATGACCCTAAACTTGGTAGCTCAGAGGAATGTATATCTTATTCTCTTACTGTTGTGAGGCAGGAAATTTAAAATTAATTTTACTGGACAAATGCTAATGTCTTGGCAGGATTGAGTCTGTTGCAAACTCTGAGAGAGGATCCATTTTCATTTATTGTTCAGCTTCTAGTGGTCAACTTTCTTGTAATGTCTAGTATCTTCAAAATACATCATTCCAGTCTCTGCCTCTGTTATCAGTTGCTTTAATCTGCATCTGCCTCTTTTTTCCCCCATCCTAGTATTGAGAATTGCAGGCTTTTACACTGAGCTGCATCCTTTAACCTCTTAGGACGTTTTAAAATTTTGAGACAGGGTGTAAGTTGCTAAATTACCCAGATTACTCTCAAATTTGGCAGTCCTCAGCCTCCCAGAGTGCTGAGATTACAGGTGTGCTCCAACATGCCCAGTTTTGCCTACCTCTTTTTTTGGGGGGGGTGGTACCAGCGATTGAACTCCCAACCTTGTGTTTGCTAAGCAGGCACTTAGCTGCTGAACTAAACTCCCAGCCCCTTGCCTACCTTTTATAGGGTCACTTAAATGCATTTATGACCTGCTGGACACATTTCAGGTGGGAAACACTTTTCATCCAAAGAACCTTAATTTAGCATCCAGGCATGGTGGTGAATGCCTGTAATTCTAGCACTCAGGAAACTAAGACAGGAGGATGGCAAGTTCCAGGCTAGCCTGGGCTACAGTGAGTCCCTGTTTGCCCCTGACCCACATCACAAAGCCTTAATCACCTTTGCAAAGTCTATTTTGCTGTGTAAAGTAAAACTTACAGGTTTTGAAGATTAAGGTTTCTTTTGGGGGCATTATTTATTATCCTCCCACATACTATATAGTAAACAAGCACTGTTTTTGGGGGGCTGTCACACAACACCCTTGAATTAGTCATTTTACTCAGCTCTTGATGCTCATTTTTTTGGTCATGGCTATGACATAAATGGTTTCCATATGGGCATCATGCACAACCACCACCCCAACTATTATTTAATGTTGCTATTTTGTATTGTAGTTGGTGTAATACGTTGCCCAGTATGCCGACAAGAATGCAGACAGATAGACCTTGTGGATAATTATTTTGTGAAAGACACATCTGAAGCCCCTAGCAGTTCTGATGAAAAATCAGAACAGGTATGCCTCTCAATTTTTCTTTATATTCCTGTCTTGATATCAAAATGTAAATTTTAAGAAAAAATACATGTTTTGGGTAATTAAGTGATTTAGACTTCAGTTTTATCTTTCAAATTGAAAATAAAGGTTAGCTTTCTTCTGCACCATCAAAGTTGGTTAAATGAAACTAGAACTATTACTTAAAAAGTAAAATCTTGCATAGACTTTGTGTTCTGAGCCTGAGATTTTTTTACCTATATAAAAGTTGGATCTATAAGGAAAGAATTTATTTGGAGATAAATGACTAACAAAAATTTTACTCTTTATAGTGGATCTGTTAGTATATTTGAGAGCAAGTTAGAATGTTTTCACCATTTTGTTTTGAGGATATCTATTTGGTAAATTTAATGTAGATTAGTATTTATTTCTTCTTTTAGGTATGTACTAGTTGTGAAGACAATGCTAGTGCAGTTGGCTTTTGTGTAGAGTGTGGAGAGTGGCTATGTAAGACATGTATCGAAGCACATCAAAGAGTAAAATTCACTAAAGATCACTTGATCAGGAAGAAAGAAGATGTCTCAGGTAAGATACATGTAGTTTTAATGATTATTATAATTAACCTTTTTGTTTTGGTACCATAACATTTTCTACTTATTTATAAAGCATCAATTAAAATTTAGAAAACTAATAAAACATTTTATTATGTGTAGTTGAAAGAAGTATTTGTTTTATTTTGCTACAGAGTCTGTTGGAGCATCTGGTCAGCGCCCTGTTTTCTGCCCTGTACACAAACAAGAACAATTGAAACTTTTCTGTGAAACATGTGATAGACTAACATGTAGAGACTGTCAGCTATTGGAACACAAAGAACATAGGTACAGAAGTCATAATTGCTTACTGAGAAGCATTATAAAAACTGCTTATAAATTTTGTCTCATTATTTGAAATCTGAATGTTGTTATGTATTTTTTTCTTGAGGCATTATGTGTTTTGACAGACTTAATGGTTTTCATACTCATCTCTAGTTGTCTTATAAATATTTGTTGGAATGTATCATTATGTTGGTTTGCTTTGTATGAATAGAATTACATTATTTCTTTGTTATTTTGGTTCAGATAAGCTTTTACTAAAATATTTAGGCTGTAGGTTGTAATCTGTAAAGGCAATATGGGTATGACTAATTTCTCGTGGATGTGGGTGATAACCCTTTTAACATCGAAACATAGATATATTGGTATCAAGTTAGATGTTTAATTTTCAGGCAAACTATGAATTTATTAACAGCTAAGTATTGTTACTCCATAATATATAACTTTAAAGCATAGTTACTCCTTAACATGTAACTTTATATTTTAACCATATTTTACCTTGAGAATCAGTAATATTTACTTATGAGGCTGTTTGACCTGAGTACTAAAGTTTTTAGTCAGGTATATAACAAAAGTCTTCACTGATTAAATTTCTGTAGCTTCCAGAGCATCTGTTGATTATAAGTTAAAAAACATGGTCTGACCTATCCACAGTCTAAAATTTTCTATAAAGTGTTTTGTAAGAAAAAAATTTCTGGATGGTTAGAAATAAGTTCCATCAGTCTATTGTCAAAGTTTAGGAAGCCAGGCAGTGGTGGCACATCTGTAATCTCAGCACTTGGGGAGGCTGAGATAGGAGAATTCCTGAGAGTTCAAGGCCAACCTGGGCTGCATAGTTCAAGATCAGACCAGACTACATAGTGCGACCCTGTCTCAATTACCTTCTGCCTACCCCAAAAAAGGAGAAAAAGGGAGAAGGATAGGAGAAATTAGGCTTTAAATTACCTTCCCTCTCTTCTCTTTTTGAGAAGACCATGGGAATTAAAGCCACAGTCTTCACACTAAGTTAAGTCTCTACTCTGTTTTTTTTGAGACAGTGTCTGTCTGCTCCCTGTGCATTTTGGGTTGAAAAGGCACTCACTGAACTCACTGTGTAGCCCAGGCTGGCCTCAGATTCTGAGCAGTCCTCTAGCCTCAGTTTCCCAAGTTCTAGGATTACAGTTGTGTGTCACACTCCTAGCACATTCACCCTTCTTTTTTTCATTTTGAGACAAGGTCTTGTTGAGTTGCTGAGGCTGGGTTTGAACTGTCTTCCTGCCTCAACCTCCCAGCCATGCGCCACCACATCTCGCTTTTTTAACTGTTTCTTTTTTTGAAACAATGTCTCGCTGTGTCGCCTAGGCGGGCCTTGAATTTATGATTTTGTCAGTGAATTCATTGAAGTTAATTTGATCACAGTAGTTTTTGTTTTGCTTTGTTTTGTTTTGCTTTGCTTTGCCATAACAGGGTCTCACTATGTAGTCAGACTGTCCTTGAACTTACAGTGATCCTCCTGCCTCAGCCTCCTAAGTACTGGACTAACAGACATATGCTACCATGCACAGCATGTACTATAATCTTAATTGCTAACAATTGTTGCATCCTTGTGTGTGCCTACCACCTTTAATTTATAAAGTTTAGGTACTGGCATTATGAATCCGTAGGTGAGGGAGTCTGCTCACTGAAAGCTTTAGTAATATGTGCAAGGTCTCATAGTAAATTGTTAGGGCCAACATTGTGGTTTGGCTTAATTTGGTTGTTTTGATGGTGGTATTGGAATTAAACCAGGCCTGTGTATGCCATGAAAATGCTTTACCATGGAGCTAAAAGCCCCTTTCCTCAGATACCTTACTCAGTGGTTTCTTGTTTTGTGGTACTGAAGAACGAACCCAAGGTTTTTACACTGAGCTACATCCATCCATAACCCTCTTGCCTTTTTTTTTTTTTTTTTTTTTTTTGAGATAGGGTTTTGCTAAAATCTGTAGTTTTGGGCTTGGGTGATCTTCCTGCCTCCCAGAGTGCTGGGATAACAGGCATTCCCACCCTTTTGAGTTTTTATGGAAGTTCGCTCACTATATAGGCATGGCAGATGAAGTCATTGGTCATCTGTAATCAGCTCAGCCCTCAGACCTTCTCTTTTTCCTCTAAACTTAGAACCCACTTGTCACCTGGCTATCCTGGAACATCAGCCATCAGTTCATGCTTCATTGGCATGTGAAAATACAGTCACAACTGGGCATGATGGCCCACCACTGAAATCGTAACACTTAAGAGAGGCTGAAACAAGAGAGTCACTATTTTAAGACTTGCCTGGGCAACTTAGTGACTTGGTGAGACCTCCATCTCAAGGTAGAAAGAACAAAACAAAACAATGACTGGAGAATGCAGCTCCACTACTACCACCTGCACTCCCACCCCCAAATTGAGAAATTTCAAGGGTTTTTGGAACTGTATTTCAGGGATGAAGAAATATAATCATGCTTCAAGCAACAATTAAAGGAGGGACTATACTAAATATATAGGTGGCACTATTAGATTACCCTAGCCTCATTCATTAGTCTGGGCATGTATACTTATTCTGTGATGTTGGCACAGTGATAAAATTGCCTAATTCAGTTCTCAGAACCTGTCCCTTTCTTAAAAGAATGCATGATTATAATTCATATTGCAATATCACACGTCACTTTTTTTTTGTCATGCTTCCATTATGTTTTTCCTGGATGTACTGTTGTTGAACTTATATCATGGCACTTAAAAAATTGAGGTTCACGTCACTGTAACAAATTTATAATCTCTCTACTTGATGTTTACTACTAAATTCATTTCCTTCATGTTGCTGCCAGTATTACTTTGCTGAAGTATAGTTAGTTGTTCCAGAAAACAATAAAATACTTTGCAGTGATCTCATAATGGTTAAAATTTGAAGTTTTCTTTCAGTATAGATACTTTACTGAATCATCTTTTTCCTCCCTCCCCTTCCTTCTTTCCCGCCAGGTACTATAGAGATTGAACTGGATCTCACAAATTTTAGGGAAATGCTCTTCATCTCTATCCCTCTCGAACCTCTTAATTTTATTTGAGGCAGGATCTGGCTAAGTTGCCTGAGATAGGCTCACACTTGCAATTCTGCTGCCTCAGCCTTGAGGAGCTAGGATTCCAGGTTGTGTGAGCACGTGTTACTAAATCTCAGAATATAGCTTTTTTTTTTTTTTTTTTTTTTGGGTACCGGGGATCGAACTCACGACCTCACGCTTGCCAGGCAGGCACTTAAGCCACTGAGCTAAATCCCCGGCCCCGTGTTACTAAATCTCACCAGCATCTTTCTCTTCTCACAAGACCACCTTCACTTCTGACCTGTGTGCGGAGTTCAGTAAAAACCCAGAAGTACTGAGTTGATTGGTTTTTACCTCCTTCAAGCAGAGTTGTGGCCTTCCGGGGGAGATACTGACCATTTGTCTACCTTGGAACTGCTGTCCAAAAACTTTTTTTTTTTTTTTTTGGTATCAGGAATAAGACTCACAACCATGCAGGCACTGTGCCACTAAGCTAAATCCCCAGCTGCTGTCCATAAACTAAACAACACTTTGTTGATTGGGGAGCCATGGAGAGGGTAGCATCATTGCAATCATAGGCTCAAGGGGTTGCTTGTAAGTAGGTCCTATCTCTGAATTCACCTGGTTGTATTTTCCTATATAAGCCATTTCTATTCTATAGGGACTCCATTTATTTAAACAGGCAAGTTGCTTATTTATTCTGAGGATTGAATCCATGGCCTTTGTTCTGAGCTTATATCCCCAGCCCTTTTTTTTATTTTTAAGACAGGGTCTCACTAAGTCATGTTACTCAGGCTGGACTTGAAAGTTGCAGTCTTTCTTCCTTAGCTTCCTTGAGTGCTGGTATTATAGGTATACACTACCATGTATGGCTTTTTCAGGAAATTGTCCTGAATACTGCCTGTATTTCTCTGGAATCATTCAAGATACGGGTATTTCAGGTATCAGGGTTATTTTATGTTCTTCAGTCATATAAGTCTTGATTAATACCCAGTAGCAACTGATTTATTTTTTCAGATGGTGTATATTGTACCGCAGTGTTCAAAAATTTTCAGTTCTGAAATCCTAGTAGACACCACTGGGTGCCACTTGCAAAGGCTGTTGCCATAGTTCCAGTCTGCTGAATATGTTGCTGACACGTCCATAATCATTGAGTATGGATCATGTCCCCAAAAAGTGTCTAGAAGAGATTGCTTTTTACAATTCAAACATGGCTTTTGTTTGGGGCCCATTCATGTATAAGCTACTTTGGTGTATGTAGGCTTTTCCCCCCTTCAGTTTTGTTTAGTTTTTGTGCATACTTCATTATGGAAAATTTTAAGCAAACACAAAAGTAGAGTAGTAAAATGAACCCAATTACCCTAATATGGAGCTTCACAAATTTTCAAAAAATTAACCAATTTTTTTCATGTGTGCCTTGCCTACTCTGCCCTGATTATTATGACAAGTATCTCCAGTATCAGAAGTGCTATCCTTTAACCATGGCATATAACGTACCACAAATGTCTTGGAATCTGTTTTGTTTTATTGTTTTCTAAATAATCCAACATACATATAGTTCCAGTATATGATGGTTTTATTTAAAATATTGCAGAAGCAATGAATCCAAACTTTGAATTTTGATCTTTTTTTAGGCTAGGTATGTGATCCGATACGGTGCTGGACACTTCCATGTTGTAATAATGAAAGAAACTAGTGATAGTCTCAGATGTGTAGTGCAATATATAGTTATTCAAATCCAAAAATACCAACCAAGTATTGGACTTTGTTTAATTCTAAGGCTAAGGGGCAGTAGCAATTTATCTTTGTCTATCTGTCTGTGTTCCTTTTTTTCTTTTAATTGAGACAAGGTCTCACTATATAGCTTAGGCCAACTTTCAGTTTTCTGTGTAGCCTAGACTAGCCTTGAATTTGGAATCCTGTTGCCTAAGCCTTCAAAGTGCTGGTATTACAGGCATGCATCACCATGCCTGGCTCTTTTTCTTCATCTGTGGAATGTCATGATCTAAGTTATTTCTAGGAATTTGAACTAGATGGGCAGGTTTTTGAACTTTTGCTAGATTCAGCAATCAATCCCTATTGATCCATGTATGTTATTGTGTTTGTCAGTCCTAATTTGATCTTTAGTTTCTGATACTACAATATCATCAGTATAGGGTTTTATTCTTGAGACCTGTATCAAGTCAAAATCTTTTTAAACCAAATTATGATAGTAAGCTGGTGAACTGAAATAACCCTCTGCAATATAGTAAATGTAAATTGGACCCCTCCCATGTGAAGACAAATTGTGGTAAGAGACAGAAAAAACATATGCAGATCAATTGCTGTGAGCCGGACATGGTGGTGCATGCCCGTACCCCCAGCATTTGGGATGTACAGTAAGACAGGAGGATCACTGAGAGTTCAAGACCAGCCTGAGCTACATGGCGAGACGTCATCTCCAAAAAAAGGAAGAAAAAAAAAAGATCAGTCAGTGTGTATTGCTGTCCTTTAGCCTCTTACACTGATATCACAGCAGGGACTATCAATAAAATACTGGCAGTACTTTGTCATCATGGTTAACTCTTACTCTCTATGTGCCACCTTCTTTTTCAGCAGGCCACACAGGATTATTGAACTGAGAATTAATAGTTACTGACTTGTGATTTTTTTTTTTAAAACGATAAATCTCTATTTGTCAATCAAGTTTCCTGGACTGTCTCAAGGAAACAACTTCTGTGGGCTTGAACAGTTCTAGTGGTCTAATCCAGATTGGCCTTAAAGTGAGCTTTATGTCTTCTGTTTTGCAGCAAAGGCAGGTGAAATACTCAGTCTGACACAATATCCATACCAATACATTCAGCTAAAGGAGATGTAAGGACTTCACATAAAGTCTATTAAACTATTCTGATTTTAATGTAAACTTTAATTCCGTCAGCCATTACCACTTCCCAGTCTAATATCTATTAGAACTTGACCTTATTAACAGTTTTGAAAAATAGACTTCAGACTCTTAGTGCCCTGCCATTTTTTGCCAGTATTAAATGTATCTTACCTATCTCCTATGCCACCGTGGCCCCGCACCCCCCACATCCTTTGTGGTACTGTGATTGAACCCAGGGCCTTCACACTGTGCTGTATTCCCAACTCTTTTCAGCTTTTTTTTAAATTTTGAGGCAGGGTCTTGGTAAGTTGTTACACTGCCCAGGCTAGGCTTGAGCTTGTGATACTCCTGCCTCAACCTACCAGGTGCTGGAATTATAGGCATAGGCCACCACACCTGGTTTCTTCCCTCTGACTTTTTTACCTACTCAAGTGTATATATTGACCCTAAACAACGGGTTTGAATTATGTCAACTGGTTTGTTTGTTCATTTGTTTATTAATTTTTGAGTTTTGTAACAATCTGGGAAGACGCAAATGATCTGTATAACTAGGAAAAAAAATTAGGGATATTATGTATACATGAAGATACTCTTTTCTCATTTATTACAAACCAAATGCAAATCTATCAAAGTGTGTAAAAACATTAGTATCTGTTCATTCACAGTTAAGAGAAATGTAAACAAATGTAATGATGTTATTAAATCTTCAGAAAGTTAGCTGTAGTGCATATTACTGTTTGTAGTATGCTACTATGATAACTTTAGTCACTCTTACTACTTTCGCTAAGCTTAGGTCCTGGGAGTATTTGTTTCAGATGACTGTGACCCTAATCTTGTGAACAGTTCATCTCTTTAGTAAATTTTCATGTCATAGTAAAAAATGATCTCTTTCAGATTTTGAGTATGTTTTACTTACTGTGTATAATACATATAATTTATAAAATATGTGTTAATCAATTGTTTATGTTATCAGGAAGGTTTCTGGTCAGCAGCAGCAGTTAAGTCAGTTGTTGGGGGTCACATGTTACACTGATTTTCTACTGTGCGGAGTTGGCATCCTTGATTGCTGCCTTGGTTCCCCAGCTGAGAGTTGAATTAGAAGACCATACCTCTGTCAGGCTATTCAAGGTCAGGCCCTCTGACTTGTAAAATTTCTTCAAACTAGGGTAAAATGTAGCAAAGTACATTTAAGGCCCTTTATGGTTAAGTTCTAACAGTGCTCCCCCTGGTCAACCCACCCTTTTCAGTAATGCTGCATCAAGACCTTTATTTCAGCCTCATCAATGTCCGCCATATTCATCGTATTTTTACATATGCATCTAAAGATTTCCAGACACCCGAGGTAAATTCCTTTACTTCTCTCTATTGTCTTTCCCTGTTTTCTTATCTCTTTAATTCCCTTAGCATCTGTATAATCCATAAAGACAAATTGAGACATTAAATCTTGTAAGGTATCTCGGGTCGTAGTTCAATTATGCAACAGTAAGATTATATGGGATGCTCATGCTAAAGGACCCCCCCCAGTCCCAATATTTACTGTATACTATGAAGCATATTCAGTAACTATTCTGATAACATGGTTCCAGTCCCACATTGTTTGCATATGAAGCATATCAGTTGCTTATTCTGGGGAGTTTCATTTGGCATTTATAGGAGGACAGGTCAAAATTTAATGGTGGCCTTTTATCTAGTTCATCAGGCTAGTTATTTAAGAAATAACCTGCTCTGTGTCTGGATCATACATAATTACCAATAGTTATTTAATTCTGAGCTGTGGGTTCTGCATCAACCCAGATATTCTGAGGCAGGAGAATCACAAGTTTGGGCCCAGCCTGCAAAGTTTAGTGACTTAGTGTGAGACTCTGTCTCCAAATGAAAGAAAGAAAAAAGGGCTTGGGAATTTAGCTTAGTGGAAAGGCTCCAGGTTCATTCTTCAGTACTACAAAGCAAAACAAAACACACCAGAGATACTCTTTCCAGATTAATCTTTCTGACAATTTACATAAGTAAGACTTTCTTGTTTGTTTTAGCTAATAGTGTTGATCCCTAAAGCAAGACAGCTTCTTTATACCGTACTCCCTGGTTTTAGTAGTTTCCTGCTTTTGTCTTCCTTACCTGGACTACCTTTTTGTGACTAGAAATCATATAACTGCTTTCATATCCCAGCATAATTTTTCTTTTAGGAGTGACTCTAGACACTAACCAAATTGTGAGCTTGTGCTACTGTCAAGGTCTGTCTCAGTACTCCGTTGTGTTTATTTTACCTACTCCAGATAACAGTGGTAAAATGGTTGCATAATTAGTTTTTTTTTAATCTTACCCATATGCATTTTCTTATTTATTTGGTGAATTGTTTTATTAGGAATTAGCTTCTAAATTCCATTGGTACCATTTATCTCTAGTAACTGCAGCTGCATTTTCCAGCACTATAAATGACTAGGTAATAGTTGAGAATCAAAAGTGCATTAGTCCCTGTCCTTTGTCCTTCTTTCCAAACTATATGTTTCAGTGAGTCAGTCATTCTAGTGATCTCACTTCTAAATTTAACTATAAAATTAGACAAACTCCACAGGTAACGCGTGGCTGTAACCCCACAACTTTGAAGGCCAAGGCAGGAAGATTGTAAGTTCAAGGCCAACCTAAGCTATTCAGTGATACCAGTAGTGTCTTTAAAAACAAAACAAATTGAGAAACAATCCGCAAGACCCATTCTCTTTTCCTCCTCTTTCTTCCTCTCTTGTGTTTTTTTTGGGGGGAGGGGGAGGGAGGCACTTGAACTCAGGACCTCTTTTCATATGTTATGCAAGTGCTGTACCTCTAAGTCCTTTTTTATTGTCTTACTTTCTATTTATTTTAGTGTCGATGGAGAGTAGAACCCAGAGGTGTGCTGTACCACTACTATCCTTGGTGTCCAGAATTTTTATTGGAACTCTGCCATATAGATGTGGTTTATTGCCTACATGCAAACCTGTGTCCAGGGAGCCCCCTTTTAAGGTTGATCTGGTACTTTAAGATATATCACTAGCATATATTTATCTGGGTTGGGTCAAGATATCTGGGTAAATAAACATACTTTTATTAGACAGGATAATCTGCCAGAAACTGAAGACAAAAGCTAGACTGCCTTGGGCAAGATTAAATTCTTCACTACATAGTCTTTTATCTTACACTCAATAGTAGGAACACCCTGTTCCAAACTTTTGCCTTTGCACATATAATTTCTTAGAATTGTAGATAATTTCTTATTACCTATTAAGTAAGACAGTGGTATAATCTTAAGGCTAATTGATTTCCACTTGTTACTTTTTTTTTTTTTTTTTTTTACTTTCTGAGTCAGGGCAAGGTCTTGCTGTGCAGTTCAGAGTGGCCTTGAATTTGTGGCAATCCTTCTGCCTCAGCCTCAGTGCTGGGAATACAGGTGTGTGTAGCTATACCTGGCTCAGGTTACTTTAATACTTTCTGCTCCAGTATTTCTCCTCACTTTCCCCTCTTTTCTTCTATCTAGACTTAAAGGCTTATAAAGTTTCAATTTCTTGCATGCTTATTGATTAGGTGAGGATTCCCATCTTTTTTTTTTTTTTGATTCAGCTATTGTGATAGCTTAGATTTTTCTAGAAATCAGCTAGTAGAGATTCAAAACATTAATTTTGACTTAAACAGCATTGAGATTATATAAAAATCCATGGCTATATCTCTTATCTTGTTTATGATACTGAATAGCTAAGGTTATTTCCTTATTTATTAACTTGGCCATAAGTAACTAGTTCTTAAATTAACTTATTTGTTCTCTTATTTAAAAATGATTCTCATGGTTCTGTTTTATCCTTATAGATTTTTTTTCCTAAGTTTAATTTTATTCTACTTTTTTTTGGTACCGGGGATTGAACTCACAACCTCGCACTTACTAGGCAGGCGCTTATGCCACTGAGCTAAATCCCCGGCCCTCTACTTTTCTTAAATTCTTACATTGAATCTTTAGTTTATCAAAAAGATGTGAATTTTTCCTCTGAATATAGTTTCTTTCCTTACACAGTCTATAATCATAGTTTTGACTTTATTCTTTTTATTATTTTAAGATATAGTCTTGCTACATAGTCCAGGTTGGCATTGAACTTATTATGTACCCCAAGCTGGCCTTGAACTTGTCATTCTCTTGGGTTCTGGGGATACAAGTGTGTGCCACCATGCCTGACTTCACCTTACCCTGTAGCTTTTTTAAAAATAATAATTGCTATATATATATTTTATCCTGGAAAACAATATTACTAACTTCATAAATTTTTTTTTGAGAAGTGACTGAGAATTATAACTGTAAGTGGTTAACATGGTAAGAGCTCAATACTAGGTTATTAACCTTGCAACATACATATCACCACTACCCAAAAAATGCCTGAGTTGGCTGGATGTGATGGTATGTGCCTATAATCACCAGGGCTCTGTGAGGCTGAGGCAAGAAGATTGTGAATTTGAGCTTAATCTGGGCATTTTAGTGACTTAGTGAAACCTTGTCTCAAAGTATGAAAAGGCCCCGAGTATTAGGTCAGTGCAAAAACCTGTGGTTTAATACCAAGCATCACAAAAATAACAATGATAACAAAAACACTGGATTTAGGTCTTTGGTTCACTTTATGGTCTTGAAAGTTATTTTCCTGAAAATAAAACATTACTGTAATGGCATGAAATTTTGTACCTGGAAGTGCTACAGGATATCATGGGTTTATTATTTTTCCTACTAAAAATTCTATTCACAGTACAGGAATATAAGAGGCACAGACTTTTAAGAATGAAAGAAGATGGGGCTGGTGATTTAGCTCAGTGGCGCAGTGCTTGCCTAGCAAGCATAAGTTAGATTCCTGGTACAAAAAAAAAAAATGGAAAAAGAGATTGTGGTCCATTTTTACAACAGAAAAATGAATAGGAGATTTGGTGGATTTGATAATTGACCTAGTAGAGTTGAATGAACTCAAAGTATACAAAAAAGAGTTACAAAGGAAGCCAATCAATTTACTTTTCAGAAATTTAAAATGGTTTATGACCTACAGATGATCCATTTTCCAAAAGTTGAGCTTATGTGAGGGAAATAAAATCAGTGTCTTGGACCGGAAGTTATGGAGGACGGAGATGAAGTACAAGGCTGAAGTCAACGAAGTGAAGTAGAAGCCGTCCTACTGTGGGACATTCTACCACCCTTCTGACTTATGGATAGAATGCCAGTAGTACTGCTTCCATTTCACTGTCCCTTTCTATCTCCCTCTTAGGAATTAGACTTTTTTATCCTCTGGAGAAAGTGAGTGATCAGAAGGGGCCTCTAAATTTTAGCATTTAATTCTAATTTTTAGTTAAAAAGCTAGATCTTCCTCAGATTGCCTTATGGAGAAGCCCATCAGTTCATAAATCCTTCTGTTTCACAGGATTCTCAGCCCTCCCTCCTTGTGGGGAATAATACCAAAGATCAAACCCAGGGACTCTTGCATGCCACACAAGCACTCTTACCATTGAGCTACATCTCGAGCCCTTTTTTAATTAACTTGAGATAGGTATTGGTAAGTTACCTAGACTAGCCTCAAACTTTTGGTCCACCACTAAGCTTTCAGCCCACAAGCTTTCAGTTTTCCTAATACCTGGGATTAAAATGCCATTTTGGCCTGACTTAAGAATTTTTTTTTTAAAGTCAAGTAGCTCAATGACACAGTACCTGACTGGCAGGCACAAAGCCCTGAGTTTGATTGCCAGTAACTGCCTCCCTCAAAAAAAGGGTAAAGGCAAATTCTGAAATGATGATGGCATCAACTCTGCGTACCTGTTCCCAGGTAGATGGGTAAAAACTGGTGTTCCTTCCAGACATGATGGTGCATGCCTTAAACCTAGCATTCGGAGGACCACCATGAGTTTGAGGCTAACCTGGGCTACAAAATAAGTTGAAGGCCTGGTTGAAATACACAGCAACACCCTGCCTAAAAAAAAAAAAAAAGCTGGCCAGCCAACAAACGGGTGTTCTTGAGGACAAAGCAAGGGCAAACTAAATTTGGTTTTGCTGAACTAACACCATCAATTGCCTGTTCTCTGGCTTTTTTATATGAGCCATGATTAGTTACAACAGTTGTATGTATTTCTTGTCTCTGTTTGTCTCTGTCTCTCTCTCTGACAGGGTCTTGTTGTGTAGTTTAGGCTGGCCTTAAACTCACTATGTAGCCTAGGCTGGCCTCAAACTCACAGCAATCCTCCTACCTCAGCCTCCTGAGTGCTGGGATTTATAGGTGTGCACTACCTTGTCCAGCTTCAGTTGTATAATTTCTAATTGGCACAGACACTTAAAATGAAAAGAGAAGGTGCACCGAAAAAAGAAAACCAAAAGACAATGTAGATACAAAGCAACAATAGAAATGTAGAATTAAAAATTATACCATCCTGAAAGATACAAGAAAGTGTGGATCATGAAATAAAAGGATCTTTTCAAAGGCCATAATCAAAGTAAGAAATAACTCTTGGAAGTATAATGGCTAAAATAAAAAACTAACAGGGTTGGTCAATAAATTTCAGTCTCCTAGAAAACAGACCAAAAAGAGAAAATAAATGAGTCACAAAGATTGTAAGAGTTCTGACAGATAACCAGCATGAATTACTGAAGAAAAAAACATGATTTTGGAAAATGATCATATAGGTCAAGAAACTTTTAGAACCTAGACTCAGCAGAATGAAATGTGCCAATTAGTGTCCAGCATAAGAATTGTTACCAAAAAAAAAAAAATTTGAAGTGTGTGTTATAACAAAATGACAGTACACTGTGGATTAAAATGCCAATCCAGTGTTCTCCAAAGACTATTATTGGTAATTGGCAGTGAGATGGGGTTGAAAAATAGGGTCTTAAAAAATGGCAATGCCAAGAATTTTAGACGTTGCAGTGTCAGAAGGAAAAGAAGATACTAAGTCAGTGCTTCAAAAGTCAGAAAGTAAGGGAAATGATTTACAACCTGGAATTCTGTAATTTAACTATAAATTCTATAACTATATAAATTCTGTAATATGCATGGTTTCCAAAACTTTGCTTCCTATGTACTTCTTTCCAAAAGATGATCCAAATAAGTTAGCCAAGAAAGTAGAAGAAAAGTAAGTGACCCAAACAACAACTGTGCAGTGAAGGAAAACTAAAAATAGAACCACGTCTATTACTTTTGTTGCATTGGATCATTTTAAAAGTTTGACAAGTTTTTACACGTGATAGCTCATGAGAAACTTAGGAGATTGTCAGAATGAGACAAAATGGAACTCATGTATTTGTAGTGAATCTGTTTCTTCTGAAATGGTCACTCTAACACAGTAATGACAAACCTTTTAAAGGTTTCACTGGTACAAACAGCCCACTGTGATACATAGGCCATAGGTTCACCACCACTGCTTTAAGATCAATTTCTGATTACTCTTCAGTACTTGTCTAGGGTGAAGATGGGGTTGATTTCATAGAACTAGAATGTCTTTTCCATTGACAGGTTGTAAAAGGAAGCCTTTCTCTAGCCATGTTTACCACCAATCTTGGCAGCTTCTCCATCCTTGTCAGCCTTTAATCTACTAAAATTATCATGTCTTTTATCCTTGTTTGCCACTGAGGAAAGTCCAAAACTCTCAAGTATACCCTGTCATTCATACTTTAGTTTCATAAAACCTAGCATTCTTACCTCTTTATGCCACGTTCTCTGGAATTCATGGTTTGTCATCAGGAGGATCTATTTCTCAACCTTTTCTTTGACCCTTTGCTGGGTCTCTGCTGCTATAATAGATACTGTTTCACCTTTAGTCCTCTTAACTGGTGACTTTTTTTGTTGTTCATGTCTTAGGTACCATTGGGCCTATAGGTGTGAGATGATAGGTCTTCTCTTTGCTGTTATTAGGTCATTCTTTCCTTTTCCCAAATCTCCAGATTTTAATTTCACGTTGTCACTCATAACCTTTCATTGTTGCTGCCCTCTAAAGACGCTTTGAACCATTTCCCTTCATCTCTTAAAAGATTGTAATTCCTAACTCAATGACAAACTGTATAGAATACTATTAATGTCTTAATATCCACCAACTGTAATGGACACAGATTTGATCATTGACCACACCTATTTTTGTTTTCTTTGAACTTTTCAGTGTTTTCATTTATGTTACTATAGTCACACACACGTATATTGAAATCGTAGGCCTTGTTATTTCTAATAATTGTACTTAATTTCAAGCATTCCTCTCTATGGCCACATGTCTAGTCATTCTAACTTTTTCTGCTTGGTTCCAGACTTCCACAGTTATTCAGTCACACAACAGCATGTTTGATTGATCTGACTGCCCTTCATTTTACCATATCCCTTCACGTTCTCTTTTAACCATTTCCCACTGTAATTTTAAACAATCTCTTGGATTTAGCTTTCACTCCCATATCCACCTTTTGGGTCTCATGTGGCAAAACCACAATTGTAGCTAAACCAAACTTCCTCCAACAATGTTTTGTTTATACAACTAAACACCACAGGAGAAAAACATTATTCCATGATGATAGCAGTTGGTTTCCCTGTCAGTTCATGTCCATTTCCCCCAAAGAGGCCTCAGTGTTGTCTGGAAATAATGATGTACATTCATAGCTCTTCCTTTCTTAAAATGTCTGATATTTCATCCTCTGTCATCACCCCTAGACACTAGCTTTGCTTTGTATTTTATTGAGAACATTGAAACAGTCAATTTCCTACAAATTCCCTTTTATCATTCTATAGTAGTAACATTTCTGCCCTTATTTTAGATGAGTTGAATTCTCTTACAGAAAGCCATTTTCTTAGTTCATATACTGGAGAAGTATAGCCAAGGATATTGCTTCAGCATTTGCCCCTTTGCCATATTGTAAGTTTTTTTAGTTTCTAGTAATTATTCACTTGAATATTTTAATACGCTGGGTTTTTTTTTACATCTTTAAACACTGAACAAAATAAATCCTTCTCTTTAAATACTCATTTCTGCCAGCAGCTGTCTCTGTTCCTCTATGAAAAATCTTTTTGAAAGCATTGTTTATAACCATCATCTCTGGTACTTCTTGTGTTGTTCTCCTAATTGTACATATTATATTTTGATTGTCAGTATTCTAACAACATTTGTTTTTTCAGAATCATAAGTACTTTCTTCTCTGAATTACTTATAGTCTCCTGAGTTGCCTCCATGCTTCGTATTGTCTCCCTTTAGGTTATTCTTAACTTCTTTAGTAAATTTCAAACTAGATTGTTACACACACACACACACACACACACACACACACACAGCTTATCAAAGTGGCTGTTCACTTCAGTAGGAGTCCTGATAGTGAGTGGCCTTTAAGATTCTACATACTCATTTTAGTGCTTTTCTTACTTTCTCCCTCTATTACACTGGCTTCCTTGCTGTTACTCAAATGTTTGAGGTATACTTCTGATGTCCTTGTTTCTGGCCTGAAACTATCTTGTTGCACTTGTTTGCATATCTTGCTTACACTAATCAAGCCCCTATTTAAATGTAACTTTGTCATTGAGAGTTACTGTGATTACTGTATTTATCGGTACCAGGGATCAAACTCACGACTGCCTGCTTGCAAGGCAGGCGCTTATGCCGCTGAGCTAAATCCCAAGTCCCAGTGATTACTGTATTTAAAATTTCAGTTTAGCCAATTACAGAAGCATATGCCCGGGCTGGAGATTCAGCTCAGCGGCACAAGCATGCCTGCCTGGCAAACACAAGGTTGTGAGTTCGATCCCTGGTACACACACACAAAAAAAAAAAAAAAAAAAAGCATATACCTATAATCCCAGTTACTCTGGAGGCTGAGGCAAAAGGGCCATAAGTTCCAGGCCAACTTGGGCAACATGGTTAAACCTCATTTCAAAACAAAACAAACCACTTTGAAATTTGCCCCTTCTAATCTTCCTTATTCTGTTTTTTCTTTTTTATATAGCAGTTAGCACCTGCCAGGCATAATTTATAGTTTAATGCTTTCTGTGTTCTTCTCATTCAGATATAAATTTCATGAGGTAAATATCTTTGTGTTATTTAATGGCTCTCGAAGACATTATAACAATTTTTGACAGAAATTTTAAACATTTCACCCATTTGACATATCCTTATTAATTTAGATACTTAAAAACAGTGTAACTGCCTAAATAGACGTTTCAATTATGTGCTTACAGCCATATGTGACTTAATAATGGAAATATGTTCTGAAAAATGCATACTTGGGCAATTTTGTTTTTTGTATGTGTATGAGCATCTTAGGATATACTTACACAGAGGTAGATGGTATAGCTTACTAAACACTTAGCTTTAAGTATAATACAGCCTGTCACTCCCAGGCCATAAACCTAGGAATACACACAGCATATTACTGTATCGGATATTGTAGTCAGTTATAGATGGTAACTAGACATGAAAAGGTACAGTAAAATACAGTAAGAGGTTAAAAATACTACACTGAATAGGACATTTCCCATGAATGGAGTTTTCTGGACTAGAAGTTGCTTTGGGTAATTGGTGAGTGAATTTGAAGGAATAGTACATAATCTTGTACTGTTACAGACTTTATAGACACTGAATCCTTAGGTTGCACTAAATTTATGTGTTTTTTTCCTTCAGTAATAGATTAACTAGCTGGGCATGGTGGTGCATACCTGTAATGCCAGCACTTGGGAGGCTGAGGTAGGAGGATTGTTTGAGGCCAGCCCAGGCTACATAGTGAGCTCAAGGCCAGCTTGTACTACATCATGAGACCTTGTGTCGGAAACCTAACCTCCATTCTAAATTGAATGCTAGCTTACTGTAACACTTATAAACTCTTTTAATTTTTAAATCTTTAATTTTTTCTGTAACAGCTTAAAATGCAACATGTAGGCTGTAGGCGTTTTTCACCTATATTGTACTTTTACAAGATTACAGTCACATATGTGGTTGCTTGTTAACTGACAGCATTATGTAGTACATGGCTGTATTTTTATACAAGTAATTTGAAGTTGCATAAATAGTTGAAGGCCCTTGCTCTTTCTTGAAGGTCCTTTCTCTTTTATTTGCAATATATATAGGTATACCTCTTTTATTTGCAATATAGTGTGAACATTGATATGGTGCATGGTTTTGTTTTGTTTTGTTTTGTTTTGTTTTTGTGGTGCTGGGGAGCCTAGAACCTTGTACATGCTAAGCACGTATTTTATGCATGTACTACATATCCAGCCCTACTATTTATGTTTTGTTCTTTTGTTGTTTCTGCTTATCTTCTTTTGAATTTATGAATTGTATTTTCTTAGTATTCTGTTTTATGTCTACCTTTTTTTGATTTTTTGAGACAGAGTTTTGCTATGTAGCCCAGGCTGGCCTCAGACTCACAGCAGTCTTCCTGCATCAGCCTCCTGAGTGCTGGAATTATAAGCATGCTCCACCATGCCCAGCCAAATGCTTTTTTTTTTTTTAAGGTGTGTGTAAACTGCTGGTAAAACCTGTGTATTGTATTTTAAATAAATTCTGGCAGCCGTTTCATCTTTTAAAGCCCTTTCAAGACATAAAATTATAGATTCACAGGGGGTTGCCCAAAAAAAGTTCAAAGAAATCTTTTGTATTCATTGCTATCCTTTAAACTCATTACCTGAATATTTTTTGGCTTGTGTTTTTTCATTTATTAAATATTGTTAACAAAACTATTTCGCTGTTAGTGAATTTTTCTTCCTCTGCTACTTTTTTAATTCTCAACAAACCATATTTCCACATATTGACATTTGTGGAATGTGTGTGTGTGGTGTGTGTTATGTGTGTGCATGCATGCATGTGTGTAGGTTATTTCAAGCTATGAACTTACTTTCCATGAAAAGTATTTTTGTAAATTCTTGGTTTAGAATTAAGATACTTTCTTCATTAAAGGATTGCGTTTTCTATTGCCCTTTCTTTGCAGTGCTACCACGTGGACAGTTGCATTTCCAGAAAGAGATTTTTGAACTGTGCATGTGATGTATGCTTGGTTTAAAACTCCTTATGTGTGGTGCTATGTGCTGCAGCTTACAAAAAGTTCTCTCTGATCTTCCACAGCAGCACTGTAATGTACTTTCAGTCTCAGATAAAGGGGCAAGTTACTTCTACCAAACCTTTAGACTGAGGTCCAAGCACTTTCAGATCTCTACTTTATGGTCAGATTTACAACTGTGAAGCCATCAACACAAAGAAAATAGTGAACATACTAGTAAAGTTCACCTACATACTTGAATGCTATTTTTGGTAGATAAGTAATTTTAGGCACGTAGGTCTTTTTTTTTTTTCCAATTTCAACATGTTGCATTACTCTTGTGACTTGAATTATTTACATTATGAAGTCTTACCATTTTATCTTTATCTCCACATATTATATCTTGTTTCCCTCTCTAGTTGCTTTTAAGATTTTATTTGTAGTTCTGAGTAGTTTGGAATGATAATGTCTTAGTGGTGTGTGGAGGGGGGTGTGGTTTTCCTTCTTTACTTCTTGGTGATGCTAGCTGTACCTTTAATGGTGTGAGTAGGGCTCACTGATATTCTCTCCCTTTTTCCCCTCCAGTTTTTTCTGTATTTTGTTTTGGACACTATTGACAGTGGAATAGGCATTAAAGAAGGAAAGATCAGTAACTTTGAAGACGTCTGTTAATAGTGACACTATGTACTTTGAGACTTAAAGTTGGATTTTATGCCTGCTCTATTGATGTAAGAATTCTAATGTCTTTCCCATTTTTTTCTAGAAATTTTTACTGTTTTAGGTTCTCCTCAAGGCTACTCACAGTTAACCTACAGCCTGACACTCTCTCTGAACCTTTGGTTTGTTTTTATCTCACCTTCATACAGCCTTTTTGTTGCTGCTGTTGTTGTTGTGTTTATTGAAGTAAATATAATTTTTAAAGTTAGAAAACAAAAGTATGACTTGGAATAGATTTGAGGCACATTGTGCTACAAGCAGATTTTCTTCTTCTTCTTTTTTTTTTTTTTTTCTTGTGCTGGGGATCGAACTCACGACCTCGTGTTTGCCAAGCAGGCACTTAAACCGCTGAGCTAAACCCCCGGCCCCAAGCAGATTTTCTCCTAAGTGACCAGACTTAAAAAGCAAGTAATACTAAAATAAAGTTTGTGGTACAAGACCAGCAGTACCAAAAATAAATAAAAGTAAAAAGCGTGTGAGAACCTGTTTAATGCACATGTTTTACAGTAGTGCAGCTTTTAAGTACATGTTGTTAGACTAGCTCTGTAGTAGATGCAGAGGTACAATTCCACACTTTTAAGCATCATGTTGACACTTCCTACAAAAAGCTACTAGAAAAAGGCATAAGCCAAAGGTGTTTTTCCTTTGACTTAGTCCATCTAAGTTTAGATATGCAAAGAGGCTTAGGTTACATCTATAGTATACTATACATCTATAGCCATCTATAGTATACTATACATCTATAGTAAGCCACATAAGACATTGTACTTTATCAGTTTTCTTTTTTCTTTGTTGATTTATTGAGACTGAGTCTTGCTATGTATGTAGTTCAGGCTAGGTTTGAACTCATGACAATCCTCCTGCCTCAGCGTTCTAGGTGCTGAGATTATGGGTGTGTGCCACCATGCCTGGCTCAGTTTTCTAAGATAAGATTTCAGGACATTGACAGTAACATAAGGGCCAAATTATGGAGGAATGAAGTATTATTTTATTGTACATGTGTTTGACATTGGGAGGAAACTTACATTGTTACAAAGAACAGAAAAGGCAAATAATCTAGCACATTGTATACAGTATCTTCACTTGTTTATAATTAAGTTTGTTACAATTTATGTATAATGATAACATTCATCATAAGAATTTGTATCTGTACATGATATATCTTAGTTCTTTTTTTCCCCCATTCCTCTACTCTAACCTCTCTTCCCCTCCATTCACAAAGCTTTGTTTTCATTTTACTCTTTTTCCCCTCAGTCCCCCCCCCCTTCCCTTTGAACATTTATGTCCTGTTTCACAGTATCTGTTATACATTTTGGTTCTTTTACACACTTTCAGTTTCTCATACCAGAGAGACAATGCAATATTTACACATGTATGTCTGATTTATTTCACTTAAGAGTATGGTGTCAAAGTGCATCCATTTAGCTATAAATGTCTCAAAAAAAATTTTTTTTTTGTACCAGGGATCAAACTCATGACTTGTGCTTGCCACACAGGTACTTATGCCGCTAAACTAAATCACCAGCCTCTAAATGTCTTAGTTTTATCCTTCTTTATGACCAGGTAGTACTCCATTGTATCACAAAGTCACATCTGTTTTAATCCACTAATCGGTTGATGGGCATTTTTGTTGTTTCCAAGATTTAGCTATTACAAACGATGCTGCTGTAAACGTGGATGTGGATATATTGCTGTAGTATGATCCTTTTAATTCTTTCAGGAAGATACCAAGGAGAATAATAGCTGTGTCAAATGGAACCTCTAGGCCTAGTTTTTTGAAACTAATACCATACTGATTTCCACAGTGGTTGCACCAGTCTACACTCCTGCCAACAGTGGAGAAGGGTTCCTTTTCTCCATAGCCTTACCAGCATTTGTTATTGGTTGATTTGTTAATAGCCATTCTTTCTGGAGTGAGATGAAGTCTCAGTGTTACTTTATGTGTATCTCTCAGGTGACGAGTGATGTTGAACATCTTTTTATGTATTTTCTGTTTGTGCTTTTTCTGGAAAGTGTATATTCATTTCAGATACCTGTTTTTGGATTGAGTCTTTAGGAGGAGTCTGATTTTTTTTTTTTTAAATCTATATGGGCCAGTTATTAATCCTTTGTCTGAAGAACAACTGGCTAAGATTTTTTTTTCCCACACTGGATTTTCTTATCACTCTGGTGATTTCTTTTCATACACAAAACCTTTTTAATAAGATCCTAGCAGTTGAGGTTTTGTACCTGTGTCTTCAAGTTCTACCTGTTGTTTCTTCCAGCAGATACAGTGTATTTGTTATAATATTTAGATCTTTGATTTATTTTGATTTTAGTTTAGTGCGTGATGATATGCATGGGTATAGTTTTTGTTTTCAACATGTGGAAAGCTAGTTTTTCCAGCACCAATTATTAAAGAGGCTTTCTTTCTTCCATTTTTGTCAAAGATAAGATGGCTGAGTAGGTTTGAAGTTGTGTCTCCTAATCTGTTCTACTCATCCTCAGGTCTGTTGTTGTGTTGTGTTGTGTGTGTGTGTTTTGCCAGTACCATATTGTTTCTAATCACAGTAGCTCTGTTACATAATTTCAAGTCAGGAATTGTTGCCCCCTGCTTTGCCTTTGTTGTATGGAATTGTTTTTGCTATTTTAGTTTGCTTCTGGTCCCAAATGAATTTTAAGAATGTTTTCTCTAGTTCTGGGGGGTATGCTAGGTATTTCATTTTTTGGATGCTATAGTGAAAGGTGTGGTTTCCCTGATTTCTCTCTCAGTAAGTTTGTTATTCACGTGCAGAAAGGCTGTTGATTTTTGAGTGTTAGCTCATCCAGCTATACTAGTGAATCTGGTTATTAAATCTAGAAGTCTTTGGAGGATCTCCGAATATCATGTCATCCATAGGTAATGATAATTTAACTTCTTCCTTTCCTATCCTTATTCCTTTTATGTCTTTCTCTTGTCTACTTGCTCTGGTTAATATTTCCAGAACTGTATTGAAGGTGCTAATAGACATCCTTGTCATGGTCCTGATTTTAGAGAGAAAGCTATCAATTTTTGACCTTTAGTAATGTTGTTGGCTGTTGGTTTGTCCTAGATGGCTTTTATCAGACTGAGATAATGGGTGTTGGACTTTGTCAGACTTTTTCGCCATCTATTGAGATGCTCATACGATTTTTGTCCTTGATTCTGTTAAAAGAGTATATTATATTTATTGATCTGTGTATGTTGAACCATCCTTGCATCCCTGGAATGAATCCTACTTGGTTATGGTGTATAATCTTCTTGAGGATTCTTGCATTTTATTTACTAAGGAGATTGGTGTATAGTTCTTTTTTGGTTGGGTCATTGTCTGGTTTTGATATTAGGGTACTACTTGCTTTCCAGGAATGTCTTTGGGAGTGTTGCTTCCTTTTGAAATTCATTAAAGAGTTTGATAAGTAGTGGCATTAGGTCTTCTCTAAATGTCTTGTAGAATTCAGGAGTGAATCCATCAGGACCTGGGCTTTTTTTTATTGGTAAATTTTTATATCTTCTTATTTCAACTTAGTATCTTTACTGTTATCATTTGTACAAAGTCTTCATAGTACTTGATCATTACTATTAATATCCACGTTCCTGATCGTATCATCTGTTAATTCCAAGGTTTGATACCTGGCAAAGTTCTTCTATACTAATATGGGCATTGCGATTCTTGTGAATTACACAGACCGCTTTTCTAATTTCTTCTGTACATCCTACTTATCTGTGCCTTTCACTTTTCTTGCCATCAGAATTTTTAACAATCAGTTGTACTGTCACCATATACTTCATTATCATAAAGTACTAACTTGCCTATAATTTGTTTCTATGGTGTTCTGCCTGGGAAACAACTCCTGGTTTCCTTTTTGTTACAGTTCCGTGAACATTGTGGCAAATGAAAAAGCTTCAAATTCTGCCACATTTCCTTCTGTCAGATGTTCAGCCATGCTGTAAATGTTGGTTTTTGAGACACTTGCTTTACTTGGACTCACTTGCTCCATTTGTTACTCTCGGACTCTGTGGAATTTTAAATAAACATAGGTTTTTTCGAAAAAAATTTTTTTTCAAAATACACTTATGAGGTCTTTGTGTGCATAGTAGGCTTTTTGTTATTGTTGAAGGTTTGAGATTTGGGGTTGTATTACTGTAAATTCTTTAAAATTACTGCAAAGAATAACAGTGACTTATACTTGTCTTACTGCCTTAAGTGCTCGGTGTGTTTTGATCAGTTTAATTCTGGTAACAGTCCTTTAAAGGTAAATAAGAACTTTTTCTAGAAATTCAGTGGTGGGGTATGCTTCAGTGGAAGAGTAGTTACCTAATGTATGAGAAGCCCTGGATTGGATCCCCTGCATCCACCAGCCTCCTACACAGAAAGATTGAAGTACCTGTAAATTTAGTAGATTCTCAAAACAGGCTTGCTTGCTGTGTGTAGATAGAGAAATACTTTGTTTGGAATTTTCTTCGGTGTAATGTAACATGCAGAGTGGATAAAATGTAAACAAAATTGGCTATAAAAATTTTTGAGAGTAAATGACAGGTTCAGTGGAATTAAAACGAGTATATGTTCAGAATTTTTTTCAGTTTAAACAATAGAATAATTAAAGTGAACCTGAGCTGTTTTTGTAAAAAAAGTTTCCCTAGATACTCAATTTGGTTATACATTACAATAATGTATTTTCCTGTATGCTTCAGAATCAAATCAGTAATACAGTGATGACTGAGAATAATACTGTACTTACTTGGCAGGTGGAATAGTAGTGTTCAGGATTTAGGATCTCAAATGTTCATTTTAAAATGTAGTTATTAACTGAGTGATTCTCAGCCTTTTAAAAAACAATGATTTTATTATTAATCTCCCATTCTTTATTCCTTTTTTATTTTAAAGGGAATTAAACAACAATAAAATGAAACAAAACAGTTTCAAGACAGTAGGAAATCTACAATAGTCACTATTGTTGTCCTCTGAATAGTTGGCTCAGACTTCTGGCTTTTAGTTGGCTCACAAACAGGGGCTTAGCTTCCTTCCTGGTTCTCCTTGGTCCATGCTCCAGCTAGCTCACAGGCAGGAGTTTAGCTGTCTTGCTGTGTCCCGTCCCCCCCCCCCCCCCCCGTTCCACACTGCCCATTCTTTATTCCTAAGCAACATATTTTTAAAAATGACTTAACAAACTGCATTAAATATAGTTTGTTTCTTAATTAAAAGCCACATAAGCATGCTGATTAATTCTGATCAAAGTCAGATAACCAGTGGCACATTTATTATACTGAGTTTGAGTAATTCTAGCGTAAAGCATAGAATGTTTTTACTTGGACTGTCCTAAACTATATTGTAGCATACATAAATTTATTTAAGTATTTTGAAACACTATTGAAAACAGCTCATTATGACTTAAGCTTATGTTAAAAATCACTACTTCATGATGCAAGATTAACATGAACAATTTACTGTATTAACATAGTAATCAGACTTATACTTGATCATTTATTGAATTTTCTCACCATTTTTGAAGTAGTTCTGTTGTAATTTTGATTAAGGGAAATACTTTGTAAGTTTATTCTGTAAGCCATCAGAGAGGTACTTTGAAATCAGGACTGCTTTCATAATGTGGTTTTGTTTTTCAAATGCCTGTATTTTTGTTTTAGTTATACAGTTATAATTTGTTCAGATGATCAGAGACAAATGTGACTGCTGTTTTTCAGTCGGTTCCTTGATGGTTCACCATTATTTAATATTTGAATCCAAGCTCAGCAAAATATACAAGGTTCTTTACAATCTGATACTTCCAGCTCTTCTAGCTTTTCCATCTTTTACTGAGTGATAGCTGATTTCAAAATACTGTGCAATTGTACTTCTAGTTTTTTTTGTTTTTCAGTGAAGGCTCTTGCCTTCCCTACATGTTTGTCTCCCCACGAAGCTCTTATAGATGTTTTAGTGTCTAGCTAAATGTCAATCCCTATATAAAAAGAGGAAAGGCTACATATTTAGAAAGATAGCATGTTTGCTTATTTCTTGTTCACATAAATGCAACAAGATATTTCTTAGGAACAGGATCCTGAAACGTTTTGTGATGAGAAAAATTCATACCGGGTGAAATTTTACAAATTGAATTTTGATACTAATTGATTTTTCTACTACATGCTTTCCTGTTGTTGACATGATCAAGCCCTACTTTAAAAAGATACTTATTCACAATGTAAATGAGGCTCATTAAGTTGAAAGGGTTAGTATAGAATTTTGTTGTTGTTTGCTTTTTTGTTTGTTTGTTTTTGGTACTGGGGATTGGGGCTGGGGATTTAGCTCAGCGGCATAAGTGTCTGCGTTGCAAGTGCACCGTCCTGAGATCGATCCCTGGTACCCATTTAAAAAAAAAAAAAGTGTTGCTGTTGGTACTAGGGATTGAAATCACAACCTCAAAAAATAAATAAATAAATAAATAAATAAATAAATAAATAAATAAAAAGAAATCACAACCTCGTGCTTGCCAGACAGGCGCTTATGCCACTGAACTAAATCCCCAGCCCTGCTTTTGTTTTTTTGAGACAAGGTTTCACTATGTAGTTCAGGCTGGCCTAGAACTTGCTATGTAGTCTAGGCTGGCCTCAAACTAGCAATGTTCCTCCCCCAAGTGCTCGGATTACAGGCATAAACCACCATGGTAGACTAGTTATATTTTCTTGATTCTGCTTTACTTGGGCATTCATGTTATATGGTACCTAGGATCTTAACATACCTGATACAGCCTCCAAGATCACCAAAGCTTTTGATCTCTCTGGTGAATTCAGTTGTTCAGAATGTTTGGCTATACTAACCAATATCTGTCTCATCTGAGTGCCTTAAAGTTCTAACTGGTCTTTCCTTTTCTGCCCTCTTCGTTAGGCCTTTTATATTTCTGTCTGGTGATTTTCATGAATGTAAATCTGCTTTTCACATTCTGTTTAGAATTTCTCAGGCACATTCTGCTACTTAAGCGAATAAAACGCACAAGTAGCATGGTATCCAAGCCCGTCAGATTGCCTCTAGATTTAAAATGTTACTGTGACATCTCCAGATCTTTACACATTTCTCTTTGGCTATATTGAAGTCTTCATAATAAACTAAACATACCTCAACTTAGTAGAAGATACCATTCTGACTATCCACAAAGGTTTCCTTGGTATTGATACCAGTTTAGGCACTAGGTTCTATTGCAGGTTATTATATATACCTCCATTATAGCTTTTGTCTCAGTGTGATACCAATTCATGCTTTTGCCTTTATATTACTGGACTGTGTGCCTTTTACTCATGTGGAAAGTATGTAAAAGAAGCTCAACGGTAATCTGTTGGTTTCATGAATAGTGTAGAAAAAGTAAATGAAACTAAAGAAAATTATTATTCTAGCTTCCTGTTAACCAAAGAACTCTAGACTTCACTGTTGCCTAAATATATTAGAAAAAAATTGAATGTATCACTTATGTTGACAGAGTTATAGTAAAACTGGTGTTGGTGGTGTCCTTAATTCATATAACACTTTTGGAGAGTTTTTATTATATGGCATCTGAGTGTGAGAATTTTCGTGTATGATTGTAAAGACAAGGTGAATACAAATCATACAAAATTGCATGTATATTGTTATTACAGTTGCATTTAAAAATGTATAATTAGCACAGGGATATAGGTAGATGGTAGAGTGTTAGCTTGTGTGAGGCATTGGGTTTAATCCCCAGCATCACCAAATTAATACACACATATATTACATTAAAATAATAGCAATTATTTTTATAATGTTAGAACTATAATATTATTTCCCTCCTTTGATACGTTTTGTATAGTATTGTTGTATTTAATGATTTAAAATTTATTTCACTTCAGTATTTGGATTTTTAAAACATGCAGTCTTGAATCACAACTTCAGAGTACTAAAATACTTTTTAGTAAATATTTTATTTCCTAGTGGCTTTCAGGATTGGGGAAAAGAATTACCAGTTAAAAGTGTAGTAATATACAGGTAGCCAGTATATAGATGTTTAATGTTTCAGGATTGAAGAATACAATCACATTATGTACTGCAAACATGTACTAATAATAAAAAAAATGAATCTCATAACTCTCCTTGAAAAATTGAATCATATAACTATCCTTGATTTTCCAAATCTTAATTATAAATGTTACGTTTTAAATGTAATTTTTGTTTTAATTTTAAGGTACCAGTTTTTAGAAGAAGCTTTTCAAAATCAGAAAGGTGCAATTGAGAATCTGTTGGCTAAGCTTCTTGAAAAGAAGAATTATGTTCATTTTGCAGCTACTCAGGTGCAGAATAGGTAAGTGTGTTGCCTTAAAACCATAATTTCACATTAAGGATTATTAAAGAGGTGTGAATTCCATTTGACGTTGTCTTCCTACTATATTAAACATATATAGAAAATAAAAGTTTTTAAAGGGGAAGTCATGTTACTTGAGTTCCGGACTATGTTAATTAAGCAAAATTTAATTGATCAAACTTCTACATACTTTTTGGATACATCCTTGAGTGTGTTTTGGGGGGGCTTGTTGGTTTGTTTGTGTGTTTTTTGTTTTTGTTTTTATTTTTTTGTGAGACAAGTTCTAATAGTAGTTGAGGCTGGGCTTGGACTCACAATGTAGTGATTCTTCTGCCTCAGCCTTCTGAGTACTGGGACTGTTATAATTAATAAGACTGATTTGTATAAGCCTTAAACTTAGGGAAAAGATTAGTATGAAGAGAGTTAAATTATAAGATTTAAAGTAGAAATTGTGTGGAACTAGAGATTGTGTGGAAGATACAGTATAGACGAGAGTGTCAAGAGTAGTGGACACATGTGGTGACGCATGCCTGTGATCTCAGCTGCTTTGGAGGCTTATGTAGTAGGATCACAAATTTGAAGCCAACATAGGTAACTTAGGTAGATCTTGTCTCCAAATAGACTACAAAAAGGACTAGGTATGTCATTTAGTTGTGGAGTGTCCCTAGGTTCAATCTCTAGCACTACAGAGAAAAAATGTAGTAGACATATTTATTTTCCCATCTCTAAAACAAGCATTAAAAACAGTACTTACCTTACATGTAACATAATATGAATACATATTTTTTGCATCCTAAGCAATTGTGTTAGCTGCTATGTTATTACTACTACCACTATCACCATTATTACTTAATGTTATTACTACTACCACTATCACCATTATTACTTAAAAATTACCTGTTTTGGTACATTTCTGGGTAATTTGTAGGGCAAGTGGGAATACTGTTCTGTGGAAGAGTAGACTAACAAGGTTAGAACTGTTACACTAGAAAGACAAACACTTGAAGGTGGCATAATAAAAACTGGAAATTCTTGGAGATGTGAATAGGATTATTACGTGCTTTTATTGGGCTACAGAGTCACAAATATTGTAACTTCTCTATTTAAAGTTAATATGTGATCATTAAAATGGAGCATAAGAATCAGAAATTGAATGAGTAAATGAAAATAGTGTTTAACAGATCAAACTTTTCATCTTAAGTGATACCAAAGAAAACACACACACACACACAGAGTTCCTTGATTGGTTTTTTGAACTGTCAGGGTGTTTTAGGTTCAGGTACTGGTATGTTGTGGTTGATGTTGGTGAAGGTAACTATCTTTTCACAAGTTATAGTTAGATGTCCCTTTCAGGGGTACTTGATTCATATGGAAGTTCTGTATATATATATTACATTTTTGTACATATTCTGTGCATGTGAGATATACTTTTAAAATACGGGGACTGTTTAAATTTTTAAAAATTACCCATTGCCGTCAGTTGCCCTCAGAATACTCTCCCTTTTTTAGAACATGCTTATCCCATGTTCTTGCCACTTTCTGAAACCATTCTGGAAGTCTTCTTTCATTTCTTCTTAGTTGTGCTGCTGTGCCTCACTGTCCTGACTCAGTTCAAAATGTTTACCTTTCATGACCATTTTGAGTTGGGGGAAAAGCTAGAAGTTGCACGGTGCCAGATCTGGTGAATATGATGAACAAGAACATTATGTTTTTGTGAACCTGGCTTTTCTTTAGATGACATTCAGTAGCATGTTACTGGTTTTTTTAATCAGATCTCATAGAGACACTCGTCAAAAAGGACCGTAAGAACTGCTTCAGAAAGTGACACTAATGGTGGGATAAGTGTGTTCAAACCAAGGGGGAGTATTTTGAGGATGGTTAATGGTAATGTCTTTTTACTATAGTAAATTTTAAAGAATACGTTTACTGTATATTTTTATTACCCCTTGTATGTTGGTGCATCTGTATTAATCTGCTGAATTAGAAATAGAACAAAGGGTTTATCTAAGATTCTAAAGCTTTGAGAAAGAGTTAATCTCCAGAAAGCTGTTAAAAAGCATTAAAATTTCTAGTATGGTCCTCTTTTACACACATTATTCAATGACCTATCTCTGTTTGGAGGCAGAAGGTAGTTGTTGAGTGTTGAATGCAGGGCCTTACCCATATTAGGCAAGTACGGTACTTTGCCACTGAGCAGCAGCACATCCCCAACCCTCTGTTATCACCTCTACCATCCCAGTTCTGGTGTTTTGAAACAGGGTCTCAGTATGCAGTTCAGGCTTCCCTTGAACTCACTGTGTATTCCAGGTTGGGCTCAAACTTGGCAGCAGTCCTGCCTTAGCCTTGCAAGTACCAGGTCTATTATTTTTTAATGTGCATTTTTTTCCTTCACAATTTGAACATATAGTTGACTTAAGTCCAGTAAGTCTGAAACTGACTTCTCTGCTTGTAGCATGCTTAATGATTTCCATCTGTGACTTATTTTTTGTTGGATACATATACAGTATTTCTTATCAGTAATTAATACTTTTTTTTTTAAATAAAAATGTCTTCCATTCACTAAATTCAATAAAATTATCAAGCCTGGGCATGGTGACACATGCTTTTAAATCTACAATTCTAGGAGTCTGAGGAAAGAGGACTGCAAGTTCAAGCAACTTAGTAAGACCTTGTCTCAGATTTTTTAAAAGCTGGGGATGTAACTCAGTGTGATGGTTATAGATTTAGTCCACAGTATCATAACACTCCCTTTTACCCTTGAAAAAAAGACAAAAGGGAAGACATTAAAAGAGTGGTCCAGGGCCAGGAATTTAGCTCAGCCTTATAAGCACCTGCCCAGCAGGCGCAAGGTCATGAGTTCGATCCCTAATACCAAGGGAAAAAAAATAAAAAATAATGGTCCAAGCCAGGTGTGGTGGCACACACCTGTAATCCCAGCACTCAGGAGGCTGAGGCATGAGGATCATTGCGAATTCGAGAACATCCTGGGCTACAAAGGGAGCCCAAGGCCCGCCTGAACTGTACAGCAAGACCCTGTCTCAAAAAGATCAAAAAATAAAATAACATAAAATAACGGTCCAAACAGTGATACACAAAAGAAGAAAATCTGTATTACTGTTGGTTGGCATGAATTAAAGTTGCCCAAATCTGAATTTTGCAAATGAAAAGTTAGTTTATACATAAAAAATAAAGGTTACCTTTTATGAGTGATTGCTGACATCTTACGTATTTCTGTTGGTAGGATTCCCATGTTCCCTTTTATAAGAGTCAAGGTGTCAGCCACTTCATATGTGTAGCCAAAACTTTCACTAACCACCATGGATGCTTATATTTATATCTAAAATATGTAACAGTTATTTTAAAAACTGGGTAAAGAGACTTGGGATGTTTAGAGGTGTAGCTCAGTGGTAGAGCATGTGCTTAACATGTGAGACCTGGAGACGTAAGCCTCAGTAAACTACACTTTGACCCTAATCTAATGTCTTCCACCTTTTAGTATATACAGTAGGAAATCATTTTGAGAATTTATGGAAGGAGTATATCACAAACCACATTTTAAGTGGTTAAGTGAAAATAAATGCTTCTAAATTTAATTTCTGCCTTCTGAAAAGGTAATTATTGGTTGGGACATTGTTGTTGGAAAGCATTAAGATTAAACAGAACTGGTGTACCAGAATTGATTCTAACCAGCAACCATTGGTGTTAGATATTTGTCTGTTACATTCATTGTTAGAATGACTTGAGATTGTTCACCAACCTAAGGGACTGGCCTTTATGAGCTTAATTTAAAACTACTAAATATTCATTGTTTGTCTCTATACATAACTTACTGGGACCAAATTAAGTGGTTTGGTCTACCAACACACAAGTGTACACACTTTGACAGAGTTTTAACTTAAATACTTGGTTAAATGCCCAGTTGGATGAATTTCTATAAAATTGATGACTCAGAGACAAAGGATAAGTTGATAACCTAATGATGCATTTTTCTTATTCAGGATAAAAGAAGTAAATGAGACTAACAAACGAGTAGAACAGGAAATTAAAGTGGCCATTTTCACCCTTATCAATGAAATTAATAAGAAAGGAAAATCTCTCTTACAGCAGCTAGAGGTATGGTTCAAAGCCAAAATAAAACAAAAACTGCTTCTCTTGCTCTTCAGCTGTTTTTAATGTTTATTGAAAGCTCTTTTAAATGGGTTCGGGGATATGGAAGTAAAGTAAAATGTAAAAATAGATTGTTTTTCCATTTCCTATTGGGAAAGAGACCTTTTTTCTAGTTAGTTACTTTGCAAACTGATACAACACTGATTTTAACTGTATTCATTAGAAAATAATGACGACCTTTAGGAATAAAAAAAATTATTACTAAAATGTGATGCAAACAAAGGAGACCCACCACATTTCTCACCAAGAAAAAAATATAAAGGGCTTCTGCTTTAAGCCATTTGTGTGTTTCACCTTATTTTAAAAATAGTTCCATAATTGTGCCAAAAATGCTGCTCATTTTGAAATTTATAAATGTTAAACTTACTCATAATTTTATATTAGTTATTTGTGTTGCATATTTTGGGATGAATACATAGTTGTAAATTTTTAGTTAAGGATTTAGCCTGTTTGAAATCCAGATTAATTTTTAATTAGGCTTATCTTTACTAGCCACAGCTTATTTGTTCTCAGCAAGTTTTATATGTGAAATATCTTAAGTATTGTATGTTTTCTACATCACTGAATAGTAATAATTTAAACTATGTATTTGACTACAGAATTTAGCTTCCAAATACTAGAATGCTTTAAAAATATTAGGTATGTAGTTACATGCAAGTGAAATTATGTAAGTTATCTCTGAATTTCTATCTTTTAAATACACCTATCTTTCTGTTAGACATAATTGTGAGATTTTAAAATATTCTTGCACAAGCATTAAAGTTGGAGTCTCTTTCCTGTTACATGTCTAGTAAGTTGCTTTCAATCTTACAGAATTTTTTCCCCCCAAAAGTACCGTGTGAATGGAGAGCACTTTGCAGTATCTATTTTTGATACATTCTAACTTACTGTAAATACATCTTAGTTATATATCTAAAATAAAATTGGTAAAACCATTGCAAGAGCTTCAGAACTAAAAGTTTCCTATTACGGCTAAGGTATAGGTAACTATTTAATGATAAATACTATATGTGGGGCAACCTGCTTGGGACCCCTTCTGTCTCTCTTCAGACAGAAGCTTTGCTCCTCTCAATAAATACATTCTACTCTTAAAAAAAAAACACTATATGTTATATACCCCTAATGATACAATAATTTTTAAAACAGATTTTAAATAGCGTAATATGTTCCTAAACTTTGTCATCCTAAGCTTTGCAAAAGGAATGATCTCTAGTGAAGTTGTAAATGCTGTCAGTTGAGCATCACTACCCATTGATTTATGTTTATAAAATGAACAGCTTGTTTTCTTGAGAAATGTACTGTCCAATAACCAAGTGGAGTAGCCTTTAAGAAGACAATGGTTAACAAAGTAGGTAGGTTGTTCGGCTTGCTGAATGTCAGGGTGTGTAAAACATTACCTATCCCTTCTGGTGGCTTTAGTCCCTATTAAAGCATCTTATTTTTCCTTTCCAGCATTTTTTTGAAATTCCTTTTTCTAGTTTGATCAGTCTTCACTCCTTTTTCTTTATGAACTTTGTTGTTTAAAAAGTTATCCTTGTTTTACTATTAGAGCACTGGAGTTTGTTTTTTATTTTGTTTTAGGTATTGAAGAAAAATATTAACCTCAGCCTCATACTGCACCAGTAGATGGCACTGGTTATACAATATTTTTCATTGGCCTAGCAAGTGTACTGAGTTAAGATTATATAAAATTACTACTAAAGTTAGCTCATGATGCCACTTTAATCAAATAGGAAGCTACTATTTTTAACAGACATTCATATGCTGAAAGAAAAAATAACACCTAACGTTAATTTCTGTATGTGGAATATTTTAACTTACAAAATTAAGTCTTAGTTCCACTTTGATTAGTAATTTTTCCTAATTGGTCATAGGCTCATTAAATAATTATTAATTAGTATACATTATTTTTTCATACAGTATTCTTGAGTGAAGCTCTTCTTCTATTTTAGAATGTTACAAAAGAAAGACAGATGAAGCTCCTACAGCAGCAGAATGACATCACAGGGCTCTCCCGGCAGGTGAAACATGTTATGAACTTTACAAACTGGGCCATTGCAAGTGGCAGCAGCACCGCACTACTGTACAGCAAGCGGCTGGTGAGACATGTACTTTATTTTTCTCTAATCAACTTTATTTTAAGGTATTATTGACATTTGGTATTTATTACTGTCCCCTTATTAAGATACAGGAAATTTGTGTCAGCCTCAAAGTTTCCCTATTTACTTATACCCATGACCCTAGGCAACCATTAATTTGATCTGTCATTTTCTAGAACTTTATGTGAAGGAAATCATGTAAGTAAGATGTGCTTTTTTGAAGGCACCTAGGATCTTAATGCAGCTTATTATCGGGAAATAACAATTTCAACAATGTGCATTTTATTTGATTGTTGATTTATACATTGGCGTGGTTTCTTCTGAGACTTGACACTGAGAGACTGTTACAGCTTTTTAAAATACTGTATTTTGTATGCTTTCACAGTTGGTGTTTAGCTTTAAGACTAACGTGAATTTTTTTCCCCCCCTTTAAGATTACCTTTCAATTGCGTCACATTTTGAAAGCTCGGTGTGATCCTGTCCCTGCTGCTAATGGAGCAATACGTTTCCATTGTGATCCCACTTTCTGGGCAAAGAATGTAGTCAATTTAGGTGAGAAATTGTATTATAATAGAACACTGACCTGAGACAAGAAAACATGTAAATCAAATTTTAAATTGTTTTTAAATTGTTTTGTTACTGTTTTTTGAGACAGGATCTCACTATGTAGATTTTCAGGTTTGTGGTTCATACTGGCCTGAATTCACTATGTAGCTCAAGCTGGTCTTGAAGTCACCGCAGTCCACTTGCCTCAGCCTCCAGAGTGCTGGGATTACAAATCTGTGCCACCATGCATGTCCAAAGCTTTTAACTTTAAAATGTAAATAGCCAGATGTGGTGACACATTCTTGAAATGCCACCACTGAAAGAGGCTAGCTGGAAGGATTGCAAGTTGGAGTCCTGCCTGGATAATTTAGGATGACTGTCTCAAAATGAAATTGGGTTGAAGTATAGTTCAGTGTTAGTATATCCCTGGGTTCGATCCCTAGTAGTATTGTGAAAATGAAATGAAATATGAATGACTTGAAAGATTCATTCAAAACTTGCTCTAGTTAATGTTTTTGTTACAGTTTACAGTATTGTGTTGTTTTTATGCTGGGGATGGAACCTAGGACCTTACAGTTCACCATTGAACTATACCCGCAGCCCCTCTATAGTGTTTTATAATATGTATCATTTCTAGTTTTTTCTTACATATTTTTTCAAATTAATATTGACTATTTCATATACGTATAGAATTTGTATCAAATGATATAGGTGTCCATTCCTACACTTGGGAGCCTGAGGGAAGATTGAGAGTTTGAGGCTGGCTTGGTCTTCACAGTGATACTCTTTCTGAAAAATACCAAAACAAAACCTCCCTAAAGTAAACAGGCAAACACTTAGCAAATACTTATTCATTCTTTGAGAGATTTTCTTACGTGCTTAGTAGTTGAATAATGCCAAGTGGTGCACTGTAGAGGTCTTTCGGAAAACTAATGTGTCCAGTAGTCATGTCCTGAGGAATCCTTAAAAGATAAAAAGCAACATTTTTCACATGGAAGACAAATGGACTTTGCTTTTGTTATTCCTCATTGTGGACCTTTTAAAAAAAAAAAAAGCCAGGTATGGTGACCCTTGCCTATATCCCTGTCTACTTGCGAGGCTAAGCCAAGAGGATTACTTGAGCCTAGGAATTCAAGGCCAGCCTGGGCAACATAGATACATAACATTTTCAAAATAGTAAAGTCCTTAACATTGGGAATTGTGAAAGTACTTGTGGCCTTAAAAAAAAAAAAGTAATCTTCGGGTTTAAAAAAAATCCTATTCAAATTTGACTGTAACCTTAAATTATAGCTCTTATGTGACATAGTAGCCAAAAATGATTTTTATATTTTCAAAGAGTTGTAAGAATAAAATGAAGGGCCAGGGATTTAGCTCAACTGCATTAAGTGCTCGCCTGGCAAGTGCGAAGTCATGAGTTCGAACCCTGGTTGGTACCAAAAAAAATAAAATAAAATCAAAGACTGATGAATCTTAACATGGCCTTCCAACCTCTGCCTTAAATCACACCTTCCTAAAATGTGTCCTCTGTGACTTATAGGAAAAAATGATCACTTTTGAAGACATGAATGGTTTAAACCATGTAGTATTTCTATTTGTAGCAGAATAGTTCTGTCCTTTATGTTTTGGCAGTTCAAAACCAGATGGAATCAGAATTAGTAATCTTGATTATCTTTGAGTCTTGATATGGGAGAATTGATTTAGATTGACTAGCTAATAATATCTTTTTCAGATCTTTTAATTTTCTGCACACTTGAAGAAATATAGGATAAAGACAGCTAATCAAAAGTCATTTTTAATTTGGCTTTGGAATAAATTAGGTTTCTAATCCTATCATCTTTAAACTTAGCTTCTAGCCCTGCTATACTGTTGAAAACTCTGAAGTGCTGATAGTTGTCATGAAGAGGAGGAAAAGACAATGACTAATTTGTGACATAAACAGTTCAGTTGATTTTATGCAAATCTTTCTCATTTTTAAATCTTCAGGCAATCTAGTAATAGAGAGTAAACCAGCTCCTGGTTATACTCCTAATGTTGTAGTTGGACAAGTTCCTCCAGGGACAAACCACATTAGTAAAACCCCTGGACAGATTAATTTAGCACAGCTTCGACTTCAGCATATGCAACAGCAAGTATATGCACAGAAACATCAGCAGTTGCAACAGATGAGGATGCAGCAACCACCAGCTCCCGCACCACCACCAACAACAACAACACAGCAGCACCCTAGACAAACAGCCCCGCAGATGTTACAGCAACAGGTCAGTATTGTGTCAGTATTATATTACTGATTTAAGTTATGCAGATTTCAAGATTTCTCTTTCTCCCCTATAGATGAGTTACACATTCAGGGTTGCTAACAGGAATAGAGTTCAAAGGTGAGAGGTCTTTTGCACAGATTGTTATAAGGATGTGACTAAAGTGTAAAAAGGAAAGGTATAAGTAAGTAAGTTACCTTGGGAAATAAAATTAATTCAATACCTTGGTGGAATTATTGATGTTCTCATCACTCCACAGGATCATTGTGGGCCAGAGAACCAGATGATTTCTGCCTAAGATCTAATCTGTTCTTTAGACATTTGTTTAGATTATTCTCATCCTTGTGGCTCTTCTGCTCTCTGCCCCTTCCAGTCAAAAATATTACTCCAAGTTGAGGTAAATTAATGTTGACATGCTTTGAATGCATGCATATCGAGAGAGGGAATTGGAAAATTCAGAGTGATACACAAACTAGTAATTACCAGTCCTTTGGGGATTGGCTAGAGATGAGGACAATGACTTACACCTTTTACTTTATATTCTGAGTGCATTATTTTTACCGTAACATGTATATTTGAGAGATAAGTTTGTAAAGGTTATTAATTTCTACTTTTTATAGCCTCCAAGATTGATCAGTGTGCAAACAATGCAAAGAGGCAACATGAACTGTGGAGCTTTTCAAGCCCATCAAATGAGACTGGCTCAGAATGCTGCCAGAATCCCAGGGATACCCAGGCACAGCGGTCCTCAGTATTCCATGATGCAGCCACACCTCCAAAGACAAGTATGCCTAGAGTTACATTTGTAAGAATCATACAATTTTAAAACTAAAAGACATTGTTTTTCTTACTCAGTTGGGGGCAGGTCATTGATATGTTTGCAAATTTGATTACTGTAGTGTATCCCCTTGTCCCAGGAAAATGCATATGTACACTGTACATTAAATTTTGTATGCAGTTTTAAGATTTTTTTCATACCTTTAAATAGCACATACCATGGGTTAAGAATCCCTGATGTAATCCAACTCATTCACTTACAGAAGTGAAAAACAATATAAGAAACTTTAGAAGTGCCTACAGTCATAATAGATGATACAATCAAGATTAGAACTTTAATTTCCTGGTATTCTCTGCTCTTTTAATGTGACTTTGATCCTAACATAAAAAGAATTTTGAAAGTAGGAGAGCTAGCTGTGTATAATTTCTTTTCTCTACTCAAGTGTTTCTCTGTTTAGAGTATAAATATGATTAGTTTCAAAAATAAATGTAGGTTTGGAGTGTGACTCAGTGATTGAATATGCCTATCATGCATGAATCCCCCAGCACTCTTCTCAAACTTGAAGTATACTCAGATACAAATTTATAAATCTTTGTTTGAATAGTAGATTAATTTGTATAGGAAATATGATTATAAAGTGAGGCAACTTTCCATAGGATTTCTAGTTACCAAAATTAGATAGAGTTCAGAATTCCATTTTTTAGCGTGTAGAGTAGCCATTCTCAAAACATATTTTAATCACCATCAGAATCACTGGTCAGCTTGAAGTGGAGTGAGTGGCCTTATCAAACTAGATTCTGAGCCATAACTCTGTGAAACAGAATTTTCAAGAAGAGAGTAAACCTGTCAGATCATTCTGCATACTAAAAGTTGAGAAAAACCCTATCTTAGAGCAGTGATTTTTATCTTTTTGGTTCAGATACCTCCAGAAAAACTTTTGAAAGTATGCATTCCCTCACATTTGAAGGTTATGTAAAGTTTCCATTGGAATTTCATAAATAATTGCAAAAACTCATTTTCTAGCATATTATAAATATTGACATTACTATGTAAGATCTTTACAACATTCTTTAATTGAATGTACTAGAATCCCAAATACTACAGCAAGCTTTTTTCTTCAATTAATTGTGTTTATTCTTACATTTTAGAGATACATAATGATCACATTCATCATAGAGAATTTCTACCTATACTTGACACAGATTGATGTTTTTTTCCTGTTCTCCTGTCTTCTCTTTGACCCTTCTTCCCCTCCTTATTTACAAAAGCTTTATTTCTGTTTTTTCCTTATTTTCTCATCCTTTTTTCCTTTCCTTCTTTTTCCCCTCCCTTCCTTGTTTTCCCCCTTTCCATCCCTATTTCTCCTTCCTATTTGAATATTTTCTTCCTGTTTCAGAATATCTCTTATACATTTGGTCCTTATTTACACTTTTGGTTTGTCACACCAGGGAAACAATGCAGTATTTACATGTGTGTCCAGTTTATTTTACTTAAGAGTGTGTCTTCAGGCCTGGGGATGTGGCTCAATGGTAGAGTTCTTGCTTTCCATGCACAAGGTTCTGGGTTCAATAGCAAAAGTATGTGTTCAAAGTGTATCCACTTAGCTAGAAATGTCTCAAGTTTATCCTTTATGGCAGAATAATACTCTGTTGTGTTTTTTAAAAAAAATTCTTTAGCCCCTTATTGGTTGATGCACATTTGGGTTGTTTCCAAAATTTACCTATTACAAACTGCTGCTATAAACATGTGTATGCTTATATCAGTGTGATACGATGCTTTTAATTCTTTGGGGAAGATACCAAGGAGAGGAATAGCTGGGTCAAATGGAACCTCTAGTTCTAGTTTTTTGAGGAATCTCCACACTGATTTCCACAGTGATTGCACCAGTCTACATTTTCACCAAGAGTGAAGAAGATTCCGTTTCCCCCATACCCCTGCCAGCATTTGTTATTGGTCGATTTAGCAAGTGCTTTTGAAGGTTAACATTTGATACCTTTTTTCTCTTAGTCTAGAATTTCACTTTTATTTCCTCTGCAGAATTTTATCTATTATATATTTAAGCTTGATAGACATAAATTAACCTTGTAAGTTTTTGCAAAAGTATTTCAGTGGAACAACTGTTAAATTTCTAATGACAATAAGACCATTAAACTTTTTACATTTTCTGTACACATTTGTATCAAATACATGCTTATAATTTTAAGAATATTAGAAAACAAAATTAATTCAGCTTTGCATTTCTGGAGATGAAGTTTTTTACCCGTCTCTTTGCTGTTACATATACTTGTATGCTGTTATTTACTATTAGAGTAAGAAACCAGCTCTGATTTTTATTACTAGTTTTGTTTCATGTGGTATTCAGGCAACTTGTTCAGAAAAATATGAATTTGGGAATTAAAAGAATTGTATTATAGAAGTATTCCCAATTCTTTGAACATTTTCTAGATTGTAAGCTAAAACTCAGAACTATTTTTAAAAAATTTTTATGAGTGATAGGTTCATGAGGTCTTTTTTAAAAAAATTATGAAGTATTAAAACCCATTTAAAGATTTATTATCCAGGTTTCAAAACCAGTCATTTCTCAACACTCAAACAGTATTATTTCCACTTAGACCATTGGTTAACTCCACTTTCCCCATCCTGCAATAGCTTATCTAGAATAAGTTTAGGAATGGGTCAGAGGTATGCTTTCCTTCTGTCAAATAGAAGAAGGGCAGTTGTCAGAAAAGTGGCCATATTCTTCAGCAAATTTTGTTTTCAAATATAGAATATATATGAAAGTTGAGTATCTAGACATTGATTTCCTTAAAATTATTCAGATGCCCTTGTACTAAAGAAAACCTTAAAGTATTACGAGGGACCAGACACACTATTTTAAATAAGATGGTAGAAGGCACACAATCAGACTAAACAACTGTCTCAGAATATTTTTTCTTAGAAAATATTCTGCCCTTAGAGAAATCACTGAATGTTATTAGCATTTTTAGTTTTCAGTTATTTTAAATAATTTATTTACATGTGCACAGTAATTTATTTCCCAAAGATATTTATGTATGACCTTAATAATGCACATAACAACTCTCATGTTGAAACAGATGAGATACCATTTGTCAGCATTTGTAAATTACTTAAATTTGTGATTTGCAGAGGTCACACAATATTAAAAGTGAGAATTGATGTTGTATTTGCTTTCTATAAATTCATTGTTTTTTCCTACCGTATCAAGCTACATTACATTCTTGTCCCTTTTAACTTCTCTGTTTTCATTAGAAAAACAACTAAAGGTTCAAGAGGTATGTAGACAGAACAGTAGCTTTCTTGTTCTGATGTTTGAAAACTTTGAGGTCTCCAGATCAATAGCCTTGATTCTGAAACAAGGTTATATCCCAGCATGACAGGTTGAAAATTACTGACAAGCCTGTTTTTCCATAGATACTATACAAAAGTGAATAGAAAAATGAACGACTAAATTTTAATTATTCTGTTGTACACAGTTGAGAGAGTCCACTTTTTTTTTTTTTTTCCCTCTTCACAACCTCACATATAACCTTCCTAAAATAAAATTGTTGTACAGGTACAGTTCAGGTACCCTGGCCGATCAACTAACAATAATGTATTCTTTCTTAACAGCACTCAAACCCAGGGCATGCTGGACCTTTTCCTGTCGTATCGGTACACAATACCACAATCAACCCAACAAGCCCTACTACAGCAACTATGGCAAATGCAAACCGAGGCCCCACCAGCCCATCTGTTACAGCAATAGAACTTATCCCCTCAGTTACTAATCCGGAAAACCTTCCATCCTTGCCAGATATTCCACCCATACAGGTTTGTCTTTAAGTTAAATGAGTTATTTAAAACCATGTGTTAATTACAAAGAGCATACATTTCAGATTTTATAATTCAGGCCAACATTTCTTTGAAATTTATGAAGAGTATAGATACTAGAATTTCAAAAGGTTCTTGGGCTAGACCTAGCATTTTTCAAAATTTTATTTTAAAGTTATAAGAAATAGAGTATTCAATATTATGAGACTGTCTAAATAGAGGTACAGTGATGATTTGTCACTTTTGTTGATTTTTCTACCACCTGGTAACAGGCAAATCTTCTGGTGTAAATTTGGAGCTAGAAAGAATACCCAGGTCAAAAAAGGGGTCAATTTTTTTGTCTTCGTTTAGATCCATAATAAGTGGTAGTCAGCTCCTCATGCAAATCAGTTGGGCTGAGAAAGGATAGGATTGCAAAGTATAAAGGTCTAGTACTATCTTAGTTACTTTCCTTGTTGCTGAAACAAAATACCTGACAGCCAAAGTTAAAAGAAGAAAGGTTTATTTTGTAAATGTTTCAGTCCTTAGGTGGCTGGCTCCATGCCAGAAGGGCATCACAGAGAAGGAATCGTTCATGGCAGGCAGAAGGCAGCAAGCAGCATGTGACAACAGTTGCCCATTTTCCCTTATAGTCTGTCAAGGCTGGGCTTTCACATTATCCACACCCAGAACTATGCCAGACCAATCAGTGGACTAATTTAGTAATCACACACCAGCATATCACAGCATATCACAGACGCTAGATTCAGCCACCTCTGACCACATCACATTGGGAGCAGTGGGGGGACACAAGCCATAACAGGTATTTTGGGGCATATACTAAAAGAAATGAGCAGGGCTTGATGGCACACTTCTGTAATCCCAGCACTCAGGAGGCTGAGGTAGGAGGATCGCTACAAGTTCAAGACCAGCCTGGGTTACAGTGAGCTCAAGGCCACACTGAACTGCATAGCGAGACCCTATCTCAAAATGACAAAAACAAATAAATAAATGGAGAAATATAGTTAAGAGGAATAGATGAAGCATGAAGAGCCTCTAAGACTTCTTTCCTTTTTAGCTGTGACATTTCACAGCAGCCAGTTATCATCAGTGCTTTCTGAAATTTCCAGTTTGTTTAATTAATTAAAAGCATTCTTTTTAAATCTGTAAATATAATGTTTGAAGATAAACTGAATTACTGCATGCATTGTATGAGTTTCATGCGAGTCACAGGTCACCATGAAGCCAGGAGCCCTGAAACTGTTGAGATAGTGAGACCCTCAACACCCTTTCTATGGCTGCAGTTTAGTATTTTTGTATATTTAATGGGTTTGTGTAAGAATTTAAGTGATATTTCTGTAACTCAGAATTGAAAGTCAGTGATGTGTGAAATTTTCTTAATCCAGGTGCTTCCTGGATATTAAGAGAGGTCTTTTTTGGCTAAGGGAAGGGTAGTAGTATTGGTGCTGAGAGGGCTGGACTCATCTAATGGAAAAAGTCACATTCTAAGTTAAAAGCTTATAATTTACAAAATGCTTTCATAGAAGTAAATTTGTTTAAGCTTGAAATCACTTGATATAATAGCCAATTTTATGATGTGAGTAAGTAAAGTTAGAGATCCTCCCAGAGTGATACAATAATGGAAAAAGTTGGATTTTTGAGCCCAGACTCGATTCTGTATGATTTGTTTCTACCATCCATAGCAAAAGCAGGGAGATAGTTTGGGATTGTGGGTCTGGAAATGGATGGTATTAAGTCTTTGGTGGCCTTACTGTATGCCAAAGTCCTAGGGCATTGAGGATAAAAATAGAGCCAGGTATTTTGCGTGGGAATCATATATGGCTTCTTTGACTTAACATAGTATTCTTCAAGTCTGTGGTGTAGCAGGTGTCAGTAATTCAGTCCTTTTTTATGTCAGACTAATACTCCCTTTTACAAATACACCACATGTTGTTCATTCATCAGTTGTTGGATGTTTGGGTTCTACATTTTGACTGTTAAAAGTAATGCTGCTAGCTGGGCATGGTAATGCATTCTTGTAATTCCAGCACTCAGGAGGCTGAGGCAGGACGATCACTCTGAGTTCAAGACCAGCCTGGGCCACATAGCAAGACCCTGATGAAAAAAAAAATAATAATGCTATTAAGAGCTTTCATCTTCATACACAGAGTTTTCACTATATGTTTAGCCTTTAGTGGTGTGGTGTGGTGTGGTTTGGTTTGGTTTGGTTTGGTTTGGTTTGGTTTGGTTTGGTTTTTGAGACAAGGTCTTACTATGTAGTCCAGGCTGGCCTCAATCTCACTATTCCTTCTGCGTCAGCCTCTAGAGTGCTAGGATCACAGACATGTGCCATCACACCTGACTGTTCAGCCTTTTTGAAGAAATGCCAAGCTCTTCCACAGTGACTGCACCGTTTTACATTCTCACAAGTGTATGAAGGTTTTAGTTTCTCTACAACCTCATCAGTAGTCATTATTGTCACCTACTTTTAAAAGTAGTTAGAGGTGGCTAACCTAAAAGCACAAACATGGTAAGAAATAGTTAACCATATGAACCAGAAGTAGAGAAAGAAACCTCTTACCTCTCAAAGTCATCTGCTTTTCTCGTTGGCTTTTTGTAAGTTCCATAGTACAATAAAAGGAAACCTAAAGGAGATTATGCAGGGACATAAGTAGCATTTACTATGCAAATCAAAAGACATTAATGCAAGGCATCTTCAGATATTTGTTGACTGGTATCAGTAGTACTGACCATTACAATAATTTTGTTGTATAGAATAGAACTTGATTTAAATAAAATTCTCACAACCTGAATTACTTTTAATTTTATACCACTCTCCGTCTCCAGCATAGTAATAATTCATTATTTGCAGTGCTTAGAGGATAATAAACCTAAATATTCACATTAAGATTATAATTAACAAATTTAGTGTTCTAATGATATATCTTACAAATTTTTTGAAAAACTGTTACCCTTATTTGGCATACTCAGTAACTTACCAGATTTCTTTTCTGAGAAAACTGTCTGGTAAATCATATACAGATTCACATGTTGTAGAATGTTTGCATGAACTTTTTAATGCTAGAATATATGTATGCTTCATTATCATCACCTACCCATAATGTTGTGAAGTTTATTGTTCTGAGAGTAATGCTGCCCAGTTACACCTCAGGAAGGTGTAATTGGTTAGGCTGGTGGTGGCACATACCTGTAATCTCAGCACTCAAGAGGCCAAGGCAGGAAAATTGCTGTGAGTTGGAGGCTAGCCTTGGGCTACATAGTGAGACCCTGTTTCAAACAAATCAACCAACAAAGCATAACTAAAGATAAATCTTGGTAAATAAAACTTAACGGTAGGTTATTTGAGTGTTACTCATGGTGCCACTTGAGGAAGCTACATTCTTTGAAATGCCTTGTTGTTACTGATCATTATGTATAATCTTACAGTTTACTTGCACAAACCTAGCTAGTTACATTCAGAGTGATCTCTTCAGCAAAAACATAAGATTCATGGGGTTGCTGCCAGTGTAATACAGGCAGTATATAAACTTTTTATAGCAAACTATTTTTAGTTTGTTTCAATTTTTTGTCGTTTTGAGACAGGGCTTCACAATGCAATTCAGGATGGTCTTGAACTCATCGTGATACTCTTGCCTCAGCCTCCAGAGTACTGAGATTACAAGTGTGCACCACCATACCTGGCTCCCCACACCCTTTTTTTTAAGAAGTAAAAGGAGTATGCTTGGGAGAATAACAATAAAAAATATAATAAATACATAAACCAGTAACCTAGTTGTCATTATAAGTAGTATGTGCTGTACATAATTACATATACCATGCTATCCTTTTACATAACTGTTTATACCAACATCACAAACACATGAGTGAGGCAGTCAATGTACAGTGGTTAGTATGACATTAGTAGGCAATAGAAATTTTTATAATAGTAAGAAAAACAGTCATAAGAATCAAAACAATGATGTGGTCAACACTCAATCACAACAGTGGTCCCATGAAATGATAATAAAGCTAAAATTTAGGCATAAGAACTCACAGCTGAATGTTGTGTGGAATCTCAGCAGTCTGGAAGAGTAAAGCAAGAGGCTCATAAGTTGGAACCCAGCATGAACTACTTAGGGAGACCTTGCCTCAAAGGCATGAGGGGACAACAGCTTAGTTTAAAAGTCCTGGTTTCATTCCCAGCACTGCAGTCAGTCAATGAAAAATAAAAATTTATACCCCACTTCTCTTTCACACAACTAAATCCCAGCACTTATCCCAATTGATGTATATCTCAGATCCTTCCCCTCAAACAAATATAAATGAAAAGTAACAAAAGCTAGGAAATACAGGTGCGTGCCTGTTACTCCTACTATTCAGGCAGCTAAGGACAGAAGATGGCAAGATTCAGAGAATCCTCAACTTGTAATGAGTTCTTACCTATAGTGAGATCCTGTCTCAAAATAAAAAGTAGAGCAGGCAGAGTAGTAGTTCAGCACTCTCTGGGTCCAGTTCCTAGTGGAAGGTGGAGAGTGAGTAACGGAAAGTGAGATTATACCATACAGATACACTTGGTTAATACTATCTTGAAAGTTTTATGTCTTTGTTTTTGGACTTTTTTTTCCATGTAGTTTCTTTGAGAGCTTGTTTGGAGGCTCAACAGGAAAGCACAGCTACTTATATACCATTGACCAAGAAATGGTCCTCCTCAATTGGGGGCAGTTATCCTCTTTAGTCAAGCACACAAATGTCAGTTATTTATAGTGTTCTCACTTTTAAATCTCTGTGGTGTTCCATTTTGCTGCACATAGTTTTTTTTTCTGTTGGTGAACCTTGGGTTTTTTTCTTATGTCTCACTATGAGAAACAAAAATAAATATATGAAAGGATGCAAGTAATATCATTAACCATTAGGGAAATTCAAGTTAAAATCAGTGAGACACCATATGACCGAAATCTTAAAATGATTAAATTAAAAAGACTGCACATTTGTTGATGACAGTTGTTTATTTGATTTGTTTACTTGATTTTGGGGTTCCTGGTTATATAATATATGGAATCATCAGATTATACACTTTGAATATATTTATCTTATATATACCTCATAAACCTTGGTGGAATGTAAAATTGTATAACCACATAGAGAAACAGTTTGGCAGCTTCTTAAAAAGTTAAACATATACCTACCATAATTTCTATTTCTATAGATTTGCCAAAGATTAAAGGAAATAAATGTCTGCACAAAGATTTGTACAGATTTTCATAGTAGCTTTATTTGTAATAAGGCAAAACTGGAATCAACCTCAGTGTCCTCTTATAGATAAATGGATAAATGCATTATTTTATATACAATGGAATATTAATAAAAAGGAATGAACTTGATACAACCAGCAGGATAAACTAACATCAAAACAGTTATACCAAGTGGGAAATAATGGATTAAAAAGTATATCATATAAATCTGCAAGGAAAAAAGCAAATTAAAATGCCAAAAAGATCAATATTTGAGGTTGACGGAGGGAGCACATTGAAACACATACAAGTGACAGATTCGATTTGTTTACTTGATTTTGGTTTCCTGGTTGTATAAGATATGAAATCATCAGATTGTACACTTTGAATATATTTATCTCATTGTTTTTTATATTTCAGCGCAGTTTTTTAAAAGTCACATTGAGCCACATTAAGCATGTTTTCTTAAACACATAAATATTTCTCTAAGACAGGGTGATAGAAGTGGATCGGATCAAAAAGATTCACAATTTAAATATTGAGTGGTGGTTCGTGCTTGTAATCCTGGCAATCAAGAAGTTGAGGCAGGGGGATCCCTGAGAGTTTGAGGTCAGCCTGAACTACATAGCAAAACTCTGTCTCAGTAAACAAAACAAAACAAAACAAAACAAAACGTATATGTAATGCTAGCTTATATATATGAAAGTGCTCATTTCTCAACACTGTTTTCTCAACACTGGCTTAGGTTGTTAATCATTGTTTTCTTCCATGTTTGTATCTGATTGGTAAAATGATGGTGTTGATTTGATTTTTCTCTTTAGTGTACTTGGTTATCTTACGTTCCTTGATTACTGCTGTTCTCTGATTATCTTTTGTGAAATGTCTTTTCTCAAATTGTCTGTTATCTTTTGCTTATAGAACACATGTTTCATGCAGTTATTTAGAATACTAAAAAATATAATGGTTTAATAAGTGAATGAATTTATATTTTTTCTAGTTAAGACTTTAACTTTATAGTGAATCCCATTTGCAGGTAATGAAAATTACACTTGAATTCTTTAGTTAGCATTTCTTTAGTGGGGGCTATAATGGCACCAGAGAGTCTGTTCTGCATACTTTCTGTTGGGCTCTGCCTGCCCTGTTCACTCAAGTCTTAATGTTACCCATCCAGCTAGGAATATAAGTTGTAGGTGGAGAGCTATAGGGGCATGTAAAATGCAATTTTACATTTGTTTTGAATCATTCCGCATTTTAGGAGGATCTTCCTATGTTGTGATATATTGTGAGTTCCTGCATTCTGATCATCTTCCTTTCAGTCCAGTTCTACCTCAATTTAGTGGCCACGGTTTCCTCCAAAGTCTGCACTGTGGTGCCACTGTTTGTGTTTCACTGCTGTGAGAATCATTGCACTTCAGGAGGAAAGGAGAGCAAGAAGTAAATGCACATGTTCAGTTTGGTTTTGAAGCAGAAATACCTTTTGATAAGTAATCTGGGGCTGAAGATGTGGCTCAGAGGTAGGGCACTAGCTTACCATGTGCAACATCCTGGGTTCCTTTCTCAGATCTGGAAAAAAAGAAAGAAAAAGAAATTCCTGACCTCTAGCTGGAGAGAAGATTAAAAGGGGCAGATATGAATGCAAATAGAACAATAAATAGGAAGATTATGATTGAGAACAGTTTGACCATCTCTTAGATGGAATAGTCCAAAACTTTTAAGGTAATTTTCATACTTAAATAGTATCTTTTTATATTTCCATAGATATTTTCTCCTTCAGTCTTCACAGTTCTGCACTGTAGGTTAATATATTAAAGATAAGCAACTGACATTTATTTTTGAAAGCAGCCCAAAATCATAGTTCTGGGTCCTCTGACTTTCTCCTACTCCCTTTAAGTTTAAAACAAGTTCAGATTTCCTGTTGACTGTTCCTTCTCTTGTGTGTGCAATAAAGGACCTTGTATGTCAAGTCAGAGGCTTCGTGTGGGCTACAAAAACTTTTCATAGCTTACAGTTAGGTGTTGACATTTTTGTTAGGGTGAGTGATTGTGGCAGGACTGGGACACTGAAGTAAAGAAAAGGAATCTGGGGACAGAAGATAGTGATAGAGTCCTGTGGCAATTTTGAGAATAGGTAAAAATATCAGAATATCAGAGGTATTTTCATAACAATATAAGATTTAGTAGGTCATTAGGTTTTTCTTTGATCAGTTGTATATTTGTTGTACAATATATAGATTTAGTCATATAAACTATACTTCATGAGTTCTCAGGAGTTTGAAAAGAGGCAATAATTAGATAGAACTTGTTGTTGGATAAGCTCTTAGTTTCTTTATCTTCTTTCTTTTCAGTTGGAAGATGCTGGTTCAAGCAGTTTAGATAATCTACTAAGTAGATACATCTCAGGCAGTCACCTACCCCCACAGCCTACAAGCACCATGAATCCTTCCCCAGGACCCTCAGCCCTATCTCCAGGATCATCAGGTAAAAGCAAACCAAGATATAGCCTCATTTGTTTACCCAGAAACTTTACTTTTGAAACATTTTTTTTAAAGTTTGTTAATGTCTTCTGTTATTCAGAGTTTTCCAGAAAAACAGAAATGAGGGGGAGTGTCTAGAGGGGTGTTTGTTATGTGTGAGTGCATGTGTAGAGACATTGATTTAGCTCAGAGAATTAACTCACGTGATTATATTGTTGTGGGTACACAGGTCCCATATTTACAGGCAAATTGGCAGACTAGAGACCTAGGGAAGAATTACATACAGTCTTGAGTCCAGAAGTGGTAAAATTCCTGCAGGAGAGGAGTAGGAACAGCTCCAGCTTTTCAAGGTCTTCAGGTTTTCAACTGGTTGAATGAGTCCACTAACTCTGCTGGTTGAATGAGTCCACTAACACTGCGGAGGATAATCAGTTTACCTCAGTCTGCAGACTTAACTGTTAATCAGATCTGAAAACTTTAACATTCTTTTGAATTACATAACTTGAAATTTAATAAGAATTATTCCAGGACTCTAAAAAGAATAATGGGAATCGTAAGTAGAATAGTTTGTCACGTGACTTGAGGAGGGATGATAGCTCTCTCTGGATCTGAGTTTTATCGACTGGATTGTATGTTCTGAAAAGGATTCTAAAGTATCTAGGATGTCCATCCCTGACTTTGCAACTAGCTCTGATGTCCATGAATTTTTGCTTATAGTAGTCTTGAATTCTGAACATTCCTAACATACATTGGTACTCAGTTTGTCTTACTGTTTTTTAGGTTTATCCAATTCTCACACACCTGTGAGACCTCCTAGTACTTCTAGTACTGGCAGTAGAGGCAGGTAAGTACTACGTCATTAGAAGTGGGTTTTTTGTTTTGGTGCTGGGGATCGAACTCACGACCTTGTGTTTGCCAAGCAGGCATCTACACTGCTGAGCTAGAAACCCCTGGCCCCAAAAGTGTATTTTTTTAAGAAAAGCTTTTTTAAAAAAATTTTTTTTTATTTTAAAGAGTAAAACTAAACATAACAAAACAACAAAGCAGATCAGAAGAAAATAATGTAAGTGACAGATTTCAAAGCAAGACAACCAGAGATCTACAGTGGCTACCATAATGTCTTGGTTTCTTCTAAATAGTTGTCTGTGTCTTTACACACAATGAATTCATACAAAACAAAATAGTATAAAACTGATCAGAACAGAGTAATGAAGGCATTACAGGCCTTCAAAACCAGACAATAGGGAAATTAACAATGGGTGCCATAATGTCTCTTGTTCTCTTCAAAATAGCTGTCCATACCTTCATGTTGAAACTAAACAATACAAAACAGACTAAAACCACTTTGAACAAAGAATAAAAGTATTACTGGATTTCACAGCATGATGATACGAAATCAGCAGTCAATACCATAATGTCTCTTTTTCTTCAAAGTAGCTATTCATTTCACCACGCATAATATAATCAATTTTCGAAAACTGTTTAGGAGAAGTTCTACGCATATATAAGCCTCTACATTATAAGGGAAAACAAAACAAAGCGAAACAAAACAGATTACTAGAAAAACACAAAACAAAGAAGACAAATAAATAACAATAGCAAAGAGCTCAAAACAGTGACGATACAGACCTTCAAAACAAGGTGGTAGAAACATAACTAAGGTTGTTATTTTACGTAGTGATCTTCAAGAGTTCCTCAGATCACCAGACACAAACATGCAAAATTGTTCCAGTCCTATGAATGTTAACTGTTTTGTTCCAAGAACTTACAGAATTTGTAGCACAATCATCTTAGCTATCCTAAGTGAGTTTACACAAATTTAGATATTTTTTCTTTTCCCTTCCTTTTTCTTTTTCCTTCTTTTCCCTGAGATACAATTTTTCCCCCTTTGAGCAGATTCTTACCCTTTCACTGAATTTATTGAGGATGTTGTATTTTACGTACACTTACCATTTCTTACACTAGGGAGACAATACGATATTTACACAGATGTATTTGATTTATTTCACTTAATGATTATGGTCTCAAGTTGCATCCATTTATAAATATCACAATGTGATCATTCTTTATAGCTGAGTAGTAGTGCATTGTATAAAAATATTGCATCTTTTTTATTCATTCCTCAGTTGATGGACATTTAGTTTGTTTCCAAGATCTGGCTGTTACAAATTGTGCTGCTGTAAACATGGGTTCAAATATATCACTGTGATGATGTTTTCAGTTCTTCTGGGAATATGCCCAGAAGTAGAATGGCTGGGTCAAATGGGACTTCCAATCCCAGCTAAGAAAAGCTTTTATTTAATAAAAGTAGACTGCAACCTCTGTATACATTTAACCCTGTTTTAACAATGATTAAGTTATGGCCAATCTTGTTTCCTTTATATACCTTCTTGGTCTTTCCTTCTTGGTCTTGGTCTGTTATTTTGAAACAAGTCTTAGACATCCTATCATTTCACTTGTGACTATTTCAGTATCACTTACTATCTGTTTTTGTTTGCTTGTTTGTTTGTACTAGGAACTGAAACAACGACCTTGCATGTGCTAGGCAAGCACCATACTGCTGAGCTGTATCTCTGGCTCTTTATTTTTTATTTTGAGCCAGGGTATCGTTAAAGTTGCCCTGACTGGCCTGAAATTTATAATCCTCCTCCTGCCTCAGCCTCCCAAATATGTAGCAGGGATTACTGGTGCATGTCTGTAATCCCAGCACTCTGAAGGCTAAAGCAGGATGATCACTGCTAGTTTGGGCTAGTCTGGGCTTCATAATGAGTTCAAGACTAGACTGAACTACATAGAGAGATCCTGTCTTTAAAAAAATTTAAATTTATGACAGAATTATTATCATACCTAAAATAATTGAACAGTTAATTCTTTAATATCACTATGGATCCAGCTAATGTTCAAGGGTTCCAATTGTTTTTGCCATAAGTGCCCCTTTTCAAGAGTAAATTATTTGGGGGGATTAAACCCAAGGCCTTTACACTGACCTGCATCCTCAGCCTTTCCTTGTAATTTTGACATTAAGTCTCTGTAGGTTGCCTAGACTGGCCTCAAACTTGAGGTCCTCCTACCCCAGCCTCCCAGAGTGCTGGGAGTACAGGTGTGTGGCACCACATCTGGCTAGAAATTTCTTTGAATCATATTTTACAAAGCTCTTACATTGGTATCAAATGATATAGTTACATTAACATTAATGTATTTATTGGAGATATAGTTGTTTCTCCTGTAATTTTCCCTTTCTCTTGTTTTGTACTGAAGTGTCCTGCTTCCCATATCCTTTGATCTTTGTTGGCATTTAGATCAGGTTTGATCAGATTCAGATTGGACTTGAGGAAAGAGGGCAAGAATACTTCATGGTGGTATTGTGTACTTCCATGAAGGCACAGTGTCTCTTTGGGGGTTTTTGGTTTTGTGGTGGCAACCATTAAAGATCATTATTTTTTTACTGGTTAAAAAGTGTTATTTAATTGCTGTATCATTCCTTATTTTACTAGTTTAGAATGCTTTTGTAAAGAAACTTAGTCTTGAGTTACCGGGTAATAGGAGAAACAAGGTAAATTCTTTGTATTCACTTGCTTTCATGATAATCAGTTAATTATCGGTAGACTACTTGAGGTTTTTTTTTTTTTTGCCTTTTTGAAATCATATACATGAACAGTATTTTCAATGCTTTAATAAATTTGGTTATGAATTACAGTGGTGTCTTTTTTTTTTTTTTTTGCGGTACCAGGGATTGAGCTCACAACCTTGCACTTGCGAATCAGGTGCTTATGTCACTGAGCTAAATTCCCGGCCCGGTGTCTTCAATTTTTGAAAGTTTGTCCACCTCAAGGATTTGTTGTCCGTGCCCCCCCCCATTACTAATAATTGTACTCAGGACCTCACACTTGCCAGGCAGGTGCTGTGCTGCTGAACTATATCCCCAGCTTCTTCTGCGCCCCCCCACCTACCTTTAGGAATTTGTCACATTCTTGTTTTTATTCTTTTTCTTTTGCTGATTTTGCTATGTAGTTCAGGCTGGCTTTGAATTCACTTATGTAGCCCAGGTTGGTCTCGAACACATGGTGATCTTCCTGCCTCAGCCTCCCAAATGCTGGGATTACAAGCATGCATCACCACACCTGGCTAAATTATTCAATTTTTAGCGTGTCAGATTTTGGGGTTTCCTTTTTAGTCGTTTTGCTATAACCTAGTAGTCTTCAAAAGCCTCTTTGTTTCCTATGAAATAATACCAGATTTGTCTTGTGTGTTTCTTGCCTCTGTTCTGGAATTTTCCATTTCCCAAAAAATTTTGATCAAATTAATAAGAAAATAGTGTTTGCAGACCGTTTTCTAAATACTGTGATCACTCACTGCCCTAGATTATTGACTGTTTAATTCTTTTCAGTGATAGAGGTAAGACCTAGGAATGCTTGTGATTTTTGAGATAAAAATACAATAAATATTAATTGTATTTTACTCTTTTCTACTTTGAATAATTCAATATGGAATACAAGTATTTAAGGCACATAAATGGTGTGTGTTTGTATGTGTGCATGTGTAGACTGGTCTGTTAAATACTTGATTGACTTTTTAGTAATGCTTCAAATAATACTTGTAGAAGAGAAATACCAACTGAGTGAAAAGTGCTCATTCTGATAGCAATACAGTCTTAATAGTTATTCACTTCTCTTACAGTAATTTTGCTCTGTGCTATTGGTAGAACTGACCAGTCTTGTCCACTTGCCAGTCATTACATTCATCCAAATAAGATGTTCCAGGTCATTTTCTACTAATCATTATCCTCTTTCAACCTCCTTCTCCGAAAAACCAAAATAATCGTCCTGAGACTCAATGAACCACTATTTTTTAGATGTTTGGGGAGGATGAGAATAGTTGAAATTAGTAGAAGTAGTCAGTGATGTTTTACATTGTAAGTTGAACATCCTTAATATGAAAATCTGAAATTATCCAAATTCCAAAATATTGAATGCCAACTTGAAACCTAAAGTGGAAAATTCCAGTTGCACCTGACTTCTTAGGGTAGGGCTCAGTAAAATGTAGGGTACGCTGAAAATATGTAAAATTACTTTCAAGACTCTATGTGTTAAGATGTGTAGGAAGCATAAATAAATTTCATGTTTAGACTTATATGCAAATACAGTGATACTCCGATTCATGAATTTCATTCATTCCCCAAGTCTGGAAAAGATGACCATGTTTGTGGGGTTTTTTTTAAATTTTATTTTAAAGGGGAGTAAAACACAACGAAACAGAATGGAATGGGACATAAGCATAAATTTCAAAGCAAGACAACCAGAGATCTTCACTATCTGTCATATTGTCTCTTGTTTTCTTCCAAATGGTTGTCCTTATCTTTGCATATGGAGAGCTTATACTAAATAACATAGTCAATCTTTTCACAAGATGTGTAGTTCACTGGCTCCCACTTGCTAGGCAGGGGGGAAGGGGAGAGGGGACACGGGATGGGTGACAGGATGACATGAGATGTCTGATTCTCAGCCCACACACAGGCAGGTCACAGCTGCCCCCAGAGATGGGAAGAGTTCCTTGTTCTCCCAGCACCACAAGTGAACCATACGGTGCATGTCCCGATGCACCAGGGTCTCTCTTCTTCAGGCCTCTGAAAGTCTGCCACACTCTCAGCTGCCCCCAGAGAGGGGTGGGGCTCCTTGTTCTCCTGGCACCCCAAGTCAACTGCACGGTGCAGGTCCCGATGCACCAGGGTCTCTCTCCTTCATGCTGCCAAAAGTCTGCCACACTCTCAGCTGCCCCCAGAGGGAGGGGGGGAGTTCCTTGTTCTCCTGGCACCCCGAGTCAACCACACGGTGCAGGTCCCGATGTGCCAGGGTCTTTCTCCTTCAAGCAGCCAAAAGTCTTCCACACTCTCAGTTGCCCCTCAGAGAGGGGAAAAGCTCCTTGTTCTCCCGGCACCCCAAGTCAACCGCACGGTGCAGGTCCCGAGGCACCAGGGTCTCCTGCAGGCCCTCTAAAATCCGCCATACTTACCTGCTATTTCTTTCTGATGAATTGACCATTCCATTTCCAAAGTTCTGAAATGGCCAACAGACCACAGAAAGAATTCTCTTTAGAAGCTCCTGTTTGAAACCAGCCGCTACAGCAATCTGCTGGCCTTGCTTCAGGGCCATCATGTTTGTGTTTGTGTTGGAAAGATGGCAATGATTGTGTTCATTACCTGATGCAGAGTTTGCAAACAAAAAACACAATTTTGCTGAATGTTTCTGTTTCTGAACCAAGCTGTTCACAAACAAAAGTATTTATAAAACAAGGTACAACTGTATTTCAAAAGCCAAAAGTACCTGATAAACAGTTCTGATGCCAAGCAGCTCAGGTGAAAGTATTCAGCTTGTATTGGCCTGGGGAAATGATTGTTTACTAAACTTTTAAATTGTTTATTTTTAGTGCCTCAGACCATAAAATTTATTTCTAGGATCTTCTGAATGTTTAATTTACATTTTAAAGAAATTTGAAACTAGGCTTGTACCGCCTAGGCATTTTGAGGTATGTTTACCTTCTATAAAGTAATTGTCTGTTGTCTTCTCTTTGACAAATGTTACTCTTAATTAATTGGTTGGGGGATTTTTTTGTTTTTTGGGGGGGCGGGTTTTTTTGGTACCCTACAATCAAACATGTGACCTTTTACTTGTTTTTTATCAGCTGTGGGTCATCAGGAAGAACTGCTGAGAAGACTGGTCTTAGTTTCAAATCTGATCAAGTGAAAGTCAAGCAAGAACCTGGGACTGAGGATGAGGTCTGTAGTTTTTCAGGAGCTGTGAAACAGGAAAAGACTGAGGATGGGAGGAGGAGTGCCTGCATGGTACGTTCCTAGATACAGTCACTTCATTGACTCTTCCATCTCACAGTATGTTAGATTGAATAAAAGTTCTAGGAATATTTGTCTTTGAATTTTTATGCTGGATACAAGCCAGTGTATCTTTTTCTGATTCAGTTTTTTGGTCAGAGAGGCAGGTATAATTTGCCAGAAGGGTCTTTGTGAAGATACTTAATGCTTAAGTAATGCATGAGTTACTCATTTAAAATAATCTTTGAATTTGTATTTAGTTAATATGTTTGCCATGATAGTAAATTGGATGCTATCTTGTTCAGAATTTATTAATCATTTCAGTATTAACAGTGAATCTCAGGCCACACAAATCCCTTACTGCTCTTCACATATGAGCTCAGCATTAAAAATCCTGTTAAAAAGTTCAATGATAAAAACTTGTGGCAGAGATTGCCTTTTTGGCTTACGAATTATTAACCATTCTAGAGTTCCTAGGTTGGAATATTTTATAAAATATAGAATAAAGAAAGGCCGAACCCTTCTTCCTTTCAAAATTTGGGTGTTTATGTTTTTCTACTCAGGCTTCAGTTGTACTTTTTACATGCTTGGAACATAGGAATTTCATTTCAGGCTAATAATATATTTGCTGTAGTAAGTATAGATTTAGAGATCAACAAATTTAGTGGTTGTTTTGGTTTTGTTTTTATTGTTGTTTGGTACCAGAAATCGAACTCGGGACCTTGTACTCTTGCCAGGCAGGCACTTGTGCTGCTAGCTTTAGTTTTAAAGGAGTGTCACCTTTAGGTTTCTTCCAGACCTTGTCTGGAAAGTACCCTTATAAAAATGGGCATATGGGTGGTAGAAGTATTTGTAAGATTATTTTACACAGCCACAATTTTCCTATGTTGGTAGAATGATAGGCAGAGGATATAACAGAATTCATTCTCTCTTATCTTTCTCTTTTTCCTTGGTTGTACTGTAGAGTGAACCTATGTTATAGAAGCACTCTCACCATTGAGCTACATCTCCAGTGTATACACACTCCTTAATATTTTTAAGTTTTGAATCACAGTCTCACTACGTTGGCTAGGTTAGCCTCACACTTGCCTTAAGTCTTGCAGATAGCTGGGACTTACAGGTATGTGCCACCATACCTAACCAAAATGTTCTCAAATGCTATATACAAGAGTCCAGTTAGAAAAGTAAAGTGCCATAATTATCTCTGTACTAATGTGCCTAAATAATTTGGGAGTTATTTTCATTCTTTCATGTCACTAGTAGGATTTACAAAATAGTTTTTAAACATAGTGTATACAATAAAGATTAATAGTTGTATAAATCTATATAATTTGCAATAGTTTTTATATATGTATATATCTGTGTTCATAAATTACCATAAATGTTTAAACACACAGTGCATACAATAAGGATTAAATGATTTTTCAAGAATTTGTTTTTGTTTTTGTTTTAGTTGAGCAGTCCTGAGAGTAGCTTGACACCACCTCTGTCAACCAACCTGCATTTAGAGAGTGAGTTGGATGCATTAGCAAGCCTGGAAAACCATGTGAAATCTGAACCTGCAGATATGAATGAAAGCTGCAAGCAGTCAGGGCTCAGCAGCCTAGTTAATGGAAAGTCTCCAATTCGAAGCCTCATTCACAGGTCAGCAAGGATTGGAGGAGATGGCAACAACAAAGATGATGACCCAAATGAAGACTGGTGTGCTGTCTGCCAAAATGGAGGGGATCTCTTGTGCTGTGAAAAATGTCCAAAGGTCTTTCATCTAACTTGCCATGTTCCAACACTTCTTAGTTTTCCAAGGTACCAGTGAAGTAACTTATTTTGTTGTTACTATTTTCATAAGCAAAAATATAGCAGAACTTTGTCAGAGAAAATGGCCTTCTTAATGTTCAGTTTTTCTGTAAAACAGAGTCAATTATTTCTTTTGATATTCATTTTCAAAGAAGCTATTAACAGAATGATAAAATGTCCAGAATATAATGGAACAGTAATGATAGGTTTCATCTCCTGGCCTTTAGTTCATATTTAGCGTAAGCAAATTAGATAAAACACTTAAGAGGGTTGAGGAGTCAGCAAGTCAGTGTTTTGAAGAAAATGTTATTTTTTTATTGATGGGGGGATGTGCTGGGGATCAAATCTAGGGCCTTGGGCATGCTAGGCAAGTGCTTTACCACGGAGGTACACCCTTAGCCTTGGAGGGCAAAGTTTATAAATCTGTTGCTATCTACCTTATAATACCATAATTTATTTATGAGTATAATTTATACTGTTAATGGCTATAGTAATTTATGCCTGCAGTTTAGTTTGAGACAGCTCTTTTGGATCATGCCTAAAATTTTTCTAAAGTTTAAAATCTTTCAGAAAGTAATAAAATAGATAGTTACCAAATTCCTTTTGTAGATGAGAAAAATGTAGGATAAAGATAAATGGAAAAGAGATTGAGGGAGAATATGAGTTTGGTCTTCATACTGACTTGGTGACGACTAAATATGGTTTGAACCTTCACAATATTAATAGTTTATTTAGCACCCAAGGCAAGCTGATGATAGTTTGTAAAGCAGAACTAATACAATGGACTAAGTCATAAAGATCTTTAGTTTGGTTGTAATTCTATAGTGAACACAGATGGGCAACTGACTGATTTTCAGACATCAGTGTCTGTGTCTATAAGCAGTAGAATTTAGTTTAAAAAAAACTGTCTGTTAGTGAAGATCTCTGGTTGTCTTGCTTTGAAATTTATGCTTTCTTATGTCCCATTCTGTTCTGTTTTGTTGTGCTTAATTTTACTCCTTTTTAAAATAAAATTTAAAAAATTTAATAAAAAAAAAAAACTATCTGTTTCATCCAGTTCAATCCTCTGGAACAAAGGAGAAGAAAACCAGTAGATAAACAGTGCTAGAATGTTTTTCTGAATTATAATTCTAACTAGATCTTAGAAGATAATTAACTAGATCTTAGAAGATATAATAATTTTGCTAGAGATATAATAAATGGAGCTTTTTATTCTTTAATTATATTCTGAACTAGATCTTAGAAGATATAATAATTTTGCTAGAGATACAATAAATGGAGCTTTTTATTCTTTCAGGAAAAAATACATTGGCACTTTGGTTTTGAAATTAAGGCTAATGAAATTTTTGTTTCCTTTGGGTAGTAACATCTGGAACATCAGGATTTTGTCAGTGAATGGTTTCTTCTAAAGACGTAACTTTGGAAGGAACTATAAAGTGTTGACACAGCAGATCAGTTGGTATAGTCCCTAGATTTTGCAAGTGTATGCATTTATCTAGATGTATATATCTTTTGAGTATGTGTGTAGAGAGAAAAAAAGTATGAGTAAGTCATTATGGATTTTTTTTTTTTTTTTGAGACATTTCACTGTATAGTTCAAACTGGCCTAAGACTCACATTGTATCCAGGCTGGCCTCGAACTCATAGTGATCCTCCTACCTCAACCTGCCAAGTGCTGGGACTACAGGTGTGTGCTACCACACCTAGCTCTGAAGTTTCTAATTTAGAAACAAAATACAGCCAGGGATATAGCTCAGCGGCACAACACCTGCCTGACAAGCATGAGGTCCTGAGTTCGATTCTCAGTCTACCCCCAAAACAAAAAAACAACATATAGTCTTACCTGAGTTTTGTACATACGCTTGTGCCTTGCAGCTATGTGTTTGTATGTTCGGTTTTTTGACTATATGAAGAAAGCATGGATTTATTGTTGGCATATTTAAGTTAACGCTGGCATGTTAAATACATGCCAAAACAGCACAGAAGACCTAAAGAACCTATACTCTTTTCATGTATTCCATATACCCTCTGCTCTTTGGGTTCTGGGGTTTTTTGTTTTGTAGTTTTTGGTTTTTTGAGGTAGGATCTCACCAGTTCAACCTGTCCTTGAACTAACTATGTAGTCCAGACTAACCTCAAACTTGAGGTGAACGTCTCACCTCAGCCTCCAGGGTGCCATGATTACAGGCACGTGCCCAGTTACCAATTTTTTTTTGAGACAGGGTCTCACTACGTAGTTTAGGTTGGCCTTAAACTCACAGTCATCTGCCTCAGCTGCCTGAGTGTTTGGATTACAAGTGTGTATCACCACACTTAGTTCCTCTGCTCTTTTGTAATTGGGAATTAGGTCCATGTGGTGATATTTCAGGGACCTGAAAAACTTGGTTTTAGGCCTTATGCTGCAAGTACTGATCATCACCTTTGTACTTTGTTTAATAAAGAGATGCCACTTTATATTTTTTCAACCATGTAACTTCTTGGGCATACCTGGGAAAAGCTTTGGGAAGTTTGTATCACACAACTTGAAAGTTTTGACATGTACAGGATTTCTTTTTCCTTAAAAAAAAAAATTTGAAACCTAGAGACTTTAGTGTGGGAAACTACCCTTTCTGTAGTAGTATCCTTTGTTAATAATTACACAGATTGATCATCTTTTTCCCTTTTTAGTGGGGACTGGATATGCACATTTTGCAGAGATATTGGGAAGCCAGAAGTTGAATATGACTGTGATAATTTACAACACAGCAAGAAGGGGAAAACTGCACAGGGATTAAGCCCAGTGGACCAAAGGGTAAGTGTCAGATAAGTTGATTTGTTATTAGGGGTTCTGTAATTAACTATATATTTTTTTCTCTGTATAATATACACATAAATTGATGCAGTTTTACTTCTCAGATGGTACTGTTTTTCAGATGGTATATAGATGGCTTTTAAAATTTTTACCTAGTCTTGAGCTCTATGCTTTTAGATTCAGCTTCTTCAGTCTTAACATGTCGCAACAAAAATCATGATTTTTAGTCATCCTCAAAAAACAAGCAATTGGGGCCGGGGATATAGCTCAGCAGCACAAGTACTTGCCTGGCAAGCACAAGGTCCTGAGTTCAATTCCCAATACCAAAAAAAGAAAAAAGCTAGACACAGTAGTACACACCTGTAATCCCAGCATTTGGGAGGCTGAGGCAGGAGGATCATTGTGAGTTCGAGAGCTACAAAGTGAGCTCAAGGCCAGCCTGAACTGCATAGTGAGACCATTTTTGTCTCGAAAAGAAAAGAAACAAGCAATTAGCCAGGTGTGGTGGTACATGCCTATAATCCTAGCACTCTGTCAGACTGAGGCAGTAGGATCACTGTGAGTTTGAGGAGAGCCAGAACTACATCATGAGACCTTGTATCCAAATAAATAAATAAGAAACACAAGCAGTTAAAATTTTAAAATGTACTACTCCCTTCAGTATTAAATGGCAGTGCCATTCACCTTTTGCTTATACTAGAAACCTATTAGAAATGAAGCATAACTATGATGTCATTTTCTTACTGCCCCCCACCATTACTACCCTAGACACTCATCATAGTCTTATCTGGACTATTATAATAATAATTTTGTAACTCTCCTCCCCATTGCTTCCCTTAGTTTGTCTTTCTATACTGAATCCTCTTTTTTTAAAAGAAGTAAATATATCAATCACTTCCTTGCTTAATATTCTGTAATAGCCTTCCATGTTAAAAATGAAATTCAAGATCCTTTCCCCACTTCAGAGTTCTATTGATTTGTTCTGTGGTCTGATTTTTAAAGACAAAATGTCTCACATAATTCAGTGGTCATTATAGTTTAGTTTAGCTCTAATGTGTATACTTGCAAAATCCTTCTTCCCATATCTATAAAGAGTAGATGTGTTTTTAGGATGTACAAACTGACATTAAAAGGGGATCAAAGTTGAGAATGGTGGCAAATACCTATAGTCCCACGACTTGGGAACCTGAGGTAGGAGGTGGTGACCTCTATGCATAGCAAAACCCTGTCTGAAAAAAAAGTTTTAAGTAAGTAGACATTGACAGTTACAAACTGCATTTCAAGTTACTGATTGTGTAAGAAAGATTATTTTTAATTGTATAGAGAAAAGAGGGTTTCCATTTTTTTGAGCTGGAAATGTGTGAAGTCATTTAAAGAAAGGGGTAACATTTGTCTCACCTGCCTCAGAAAATTACAGTGAGATTCAACAGCGATGATTTATTTACTTATTTGTTACCAGGTAATCTGTAAGTTTTTTTCACAAAGTGCTATGTATTGCTTTGACTCCCTTCCACTTAGGTAAAAACCAAGAATATAAATAATATATAAACTGATAGAGGCACACTTACTTGAAGTAGAACTGAACATAGTTGCAATTGAATGGGAAGCAAGATGGTTTTCTTTGAGTTCTTGTATTTAGATAGATAATTAGTATATAGGAGGCTGATGTTCAGTTTATTGTGGTAATATTTTATAATACCATTCTTACCCTGAAGAATATCTTCTTAGGGATCAAAATACTTTATGTCTTCCTGTTCTTTTTTGGACCAGAAATGTGAACGTCTTCTGCTTTATCTCTATTGCCATGAATTAAGTATTGAATTCCAGGAGCCGGTTCCTGCTTCGGTGAGTTGGACTCAGTACTGCTTATCTCCCTAGTAAAGTTGTGTATAATACTTGACTATGAATTCCGGCCATAGACTGGGCTTATGTTAAAATAGACGCCTTCTGAATAAGCTCTGTGACCTCTCTGAGACTTAATACCCACTCCCTCAATTTTAAAATAGTGTCTGAAATTGACAAATAATTGTGTATATTTTAAGGTACAATTTGATGTTTTGATTTGTATACACATTATAAATTCAGTCAAGTCAAGGAACACATCTGCCACCTTATCAGTGTAGCTTTTTTTTTTTTTGTAGTGGGACTATTAAAAATCCTTAGAAATTTTGAGAGACATCAGTATTAATTATAGCCGCCATGTAGTACCATCGATACTGTAGATCACTAAACTTAATTCTCCAGTCTAACTGCAATTTAATACCTCTCAATCAACACCCCCAAACTCTGGTTGGTAATCACCCTTTCCCTTTTTCATCCCCTTTCCCTACCCTCTCCCCTCTATTTTCTTTTTCTTTCCTTTTGTTTTTCCTTTTCCTCGCCCCCCCCCCTTTGTTGTTGTTTGTTTGTGTTTTGAAACAGGGTCTAACTGTGTAGTTCAGGCTTCATGCTGGCCTTGAACTCTCAGTGGTCATCCTGCCTCAGCCTCCAGAGTGCTGGCATTCAGGCATTTACTGCCATGCTCAGCCCACCTCTTGTGCTTGCACTTGCTTGCTCTCCCACCTCCACTTCCTTTCTTTTTTTAGATTTTTTTCTTTCTTTCTTGTATAAATTCTGGAGTATGCAGTAACAATTTGATACATGTGTACATTATGTAATGATTCTGATACTGTTTCTTAACCTCATTGGGTTTACTCTGAAGATTATATAGAATAATTAGTGTGAAGTTCTTAGTATAGTACCTGATAACACAATAAACTTTTATTAGTTAACCAGAAGTTTTATGAGAATTGAAGATTCATCTGTTAGAATTAAACTTTGTTTGAAGACATTTTGTTGCCTTGATGAAAACTTAATGTAATTTCTGTGCTCATTTTTTAAGATCAACATAAAAGATACAATATAAGAGAATATTGAGCTAGAAGTCTGAAAACTTATTCTCATGGTTCTGCCATCAGCCAGCTTTTTTTTTTGGTACCAGAGATTGAACTCACGACTGCATACTTGGCAGGCAGGCGCTTGTGCTGTAGAGCTAAATCCCCAGCCCTCAGCCAGCTTTATAAATGGACAAATCACATACTTTTCTGCCTTTCCTTTTCTAACTCTATAATAGGAGTATTTGACTAAATTATTTCTAAGATTCTGGCTTTGTTCTGTATCTTGGAAAGTAATCTCTTTGTAAATGTTAATTGAGTGAAAGTGTACAATTAAGTCTTTTGCACTAACTTTGCTGTTATAAGCCTTGTTACACAGTCAAGATTAAAAAAACACACCTGGGAAATTTTGCAAGTCAGTACTGTTTGTTTATTCCACAGGAAGGGTTTATAAGTAATAAAGTCTCTATTATAGTAAAAGAAAAACCAAAAGTTCTTAATTTCTGTTAAGTAGATTAAAAATATGCTACACAGACTGAGGATTTAGCTCAGCGGCACAAGTACTTGCCTGTTATGCATGAGGTCTTGAATTCAATCCCCAGTACCAAAAAAATAAAATCCAGAAAAATCCCAGCACTCAGGAGGCTGAGGCAAGTTTAAAACCAGCCTGGGCTCCAAGGCCAACCTGAACTGCATAGCCAGACCCTGTCTTAAAAAAAAAAAAAAAAAAATATATATATATATATATATATATATATATATATATATATATGCTACACATATCTCCTAACCATCTGTTATTATATATTATTGTGTACCAGACCTGTTAATAGAATATTATATGATAAATTGTTTCTAATTTATATCATTATGTATTTCATAATTTTTTTCTTTCAAAAATCACATCAGGAGTCATAAAATATTGATGAGCCAAATGTGGCCTTAAGTCTACTGGTAGGCTACCTTAGCTGATTGCTTTCTTTCCAAATCTGCTTATTACAGATAAGGACTTTGGGGACTCTGGTAACCATGGAGACTGGCACATATTTTGCAACTTTCGGGTTTCACAGTATGACTGGGACAAAGGATTTAAAGTACATTTACTATGCCCCCAAAATCTGATTAATTTGCTATGTATTTTCAAGTTAAACAATTCAGCATTGGAGAGCTCTGATCTATTCTTATTTATTTTAGATACCAAACTACTATAAAATTATAAAGAAACCAATGGATTTATCCACCGTGAAAAAGAAGCTTCAGAAAAAACATTCCCAGCATTACCAAATTCCAGATGATTTTGTGGCTGATGTCCGTTTGATCTTCAAGAACTGTGAAAGGTTCAATGAAGTATGTTAGCTTCCAACCTATAGAATATTGGTTTGTTAGTTTTATTTGCTTGTTCTGATTTTTAGATTTTTCCTTGCTGAATGAATTTTCTGATTTGATTAAAAAAAATTTTCTGCTTCAGTACTGTCAAAAGTAAAATTTGATTTTACAGCTCCAAAGAAGAAAACGTACTATGTATAATTTGGAGTATATACTTAAATACAATATATTAAGAATTACTTCTTAAATGGTTTGAGGCTTGGGTTAAGCATGGAAAGCAGTCTGAAGTGAAGTAAATATTATATGTTATAAGTATAAACAGCTCACATTTTGAGTGCTTCTAAGAAAGGTATTTGCCAGGTGTTCTAGGATTTCATTATTGACCACATAAATGTAGAGTCTTAGAATCACAAGCTCATCTCTGGTGACTCATCTCGAACAGTAGCCAGAGTATAAGGGAAATTTTCTAATGATAAAAGTGTAACTTACTTTCTTTTTGTTTTTTTGAGGATGAGATACGCATTCCTCAGGAAATATGATACATACTTTGGTCAAGTGAATTAATTTTTTGTGTCTGGGTTAAATCAAGTCTTACTGTTACAGAAAGTTTTCATTATAGGAAAAGAAAATAAAATTGAATGAGAATCCATAAAATCTTCATAAAGATTATTATTAAAATATTATCTTTATTGCTGATGAAATGCGGGTGTCATATGACTGTTAGTAACATAAATCACGGTGAAACCTTTAAAGTCTACCAACATCTATCTGGAAAGCATCCAGGTGTGGCATTTTATATTACTTAAAATTCTTAGCCAAGGTGTGGTAGTCCATGTCCGGAATTCCATGCCTGGGAGGCTGAAGTAGGATTGCCACAACTTTAAGGCCAACTTGGTCTACATAGTGAGTTCAAGGCCAGCCTAAACTACATAGTAAGACTGTCTCAAAAACCCTAAATAAATAAATAAATAAATAAATAAATAAATAAAATTCTTATAAGTGAAAAGTCCAGTCCCTTCTATAGCAGTGTATCAGAAAGTAAATTAAAAATTTAGAAAATAGTTTTTTTGTTTTATTTTTTAATGCTGCTAGATGTTTTCAAATAAATATGCTTTCATGAACTATATATGGTTGAAAAGAAGGCTCATTTGACTTGATTTATTAATAGTTAAGTAATTTGTGGTTAACATATTTCCATAGGGATAGAATTCTGATTGTTTTACAAAAATTTTGACAATTTAAGTGACATTTCTTTTATCATATTTTATAATTCTTTTTCTCTTGAATCAATTGATGTATTTAGACCAATCTCTACTAAAATGACCTCGCTAATTTGGAATGAGACAACTATTGAAATTTCTCAGAAGCTTTATTAGCAGAACTTTGTAAAGGAAGTGATTTTGTGTTCAATAGAATTTTAGAAAGCACTTAATCTGGTTATAGCAATTTGTTCTCCCTAGTATGGTTGACTTTCGTCACCAATCCTATGCAGTCTTATAACTTTAGAAAGGATTATAATTTCCCTTTTTTTTTTTTTGACTCTGGTATCCTTTTTAGATGATGAAAGTTGTTCAAGTTTATGCAGACACACAAGAGATTAATTTGAAGGTAAGCTTTTCAGACCATGCAAACTTGGTGAAGGAATATGCATTACCAATAGGTGAATATTCCTATCTTTTGCTTGCAGGCTGATTCAGAAGTAGCTCAGGCAGGGAAAGCAGTTGCATTGTACTTTGAAGATAAACTCACAGAGATCTACTCAGACAGGACCTTCGCACCTTTGCCAGAGTTTGAGCAGGAAGAGGATGATGGTGAGGTAACTGAGGACTCTGATGAAGACTTTATACAGCCTCGCAGAAAACGCCTAAAGTCAGATGAGAGACCAGTACATATAAAGTAAACTACCATGGACTTAAAGCAATTGTTTTAAAAAGAAGAAAGAAAGAAAGCCTTTTATTTAAGTGTTGCTGGAATATATCCTGCCTTTAGTGGGCATCTCCTTGAAGAACCTAATAGCTTTTACACAGTATTAGATTGAAATAATGGACAGACGACATTCTTGTCAACAAAGGTGAAGGAAAAAAAAATCTGCAGTTGATAACTGTTCAAAGTACACAAAACAAACATTTTCATTTTTCAGAAGTTAAAGAACAAAATGAAAAAAAAACAAAAACTGGAGATTTCTTTAAAAAAAAAAGCTGAAGAGAGTTCTAGTTGCAACTTTTAAAGTAAAAACAAGAAAAAAGTGAAATGACTTTTGAGGATTTATTACTGAACAGGATGGTTCTTCGTGAGAAGTGGCAAATGTTGATGATCACGAGGTATTGATTGGTGCAGAATACTGGGTGTACAAGTAAATACACGAGGCTCATGTTGCTTGATAAATTATCTTTGGACTAGACCGCAGTTATTTTAAAAAAGACTTGTAAGCATCTACTTCACACATGTAATATACTGGGGTTTTTTAAGTTTAAAAAGTAGCTCAGATTTTATTTACTCTCAGTGGAAATATGCATTGAATCATGCCATTATATTTTTTCTCATTTTCATGCTGTTGAGAATTCAACAGTACATTTATTTTCTATTTATACATATGATCTAGGAAATATAAACATTTGTTTTGCCCTCAGTTGGTCTACTGAAGTGAAAATGGCAACTTTTCTGTAGTAGATCATATAGAGACTTACAATAGACATTTCCAGAAAATACTTTCACACAGTTGCACTTACCAGTCAAATCATGTGATCATAGCAGTTATTCCTGTGAAAGGCAGAATGTTTGTTTTAAAATTAATCTTGTTTTCTGTACATTTAAATTTGATTGAGAAGGTGACAACTGGCTCTTATCCCGTCTTCCTTCCAACAGTTTTCCGATAGACCACTATTGGCAAACAGTAATCTGTCAACTACCAAATGTGTAAAATTTTCTGTATTTCACTTTGTCTTATTTGTAAATAATGAACTAAAACTTCTGGCAGATCGGCAACATTTGCTGAGGCTGTTTTTTAAGCTAATGTGTATTCTTACTAATGTTCCTATCAAGAATGGATTTGTAATATATGCTGTCTATTTCTAATGTTCACATTCATATTTTGAAGTTCTATCTTATTTTAATAGAGAACAGACTTCTCAAAATCTTCAGAAGCAGCTTATTATTGAAATATCAAAATATTGAAATAAACCCGGTGGGGTTAGATTACTCATCTGTCCACCAAGTGGGACATTTGCATGGACTTGGGGCTTAAAGGACTTAGAAGAGACCTGTAAGTAAATCCTGAAAATGAGCCAATCCCCACTTGAATGGTTACTGGAGTAAACCCACCTTTTGCTGTCCTGATTACAGTACCTGAGGCAGATAAACCAACTTGGCTCTGGTTCATTTATCTTCTCATTTGTGATCCTGACATTCAAGATGTGTGTTCTAGACTGTGTACAGGCTTCTCTTATGTTTAATTAAAAATTTTAGTCCTCCTTTTGTATAGACACATTAGAATATAAAGTGACCAAAATAGAGGAATTTGCCATTAGATATTTTTCAGACGTCAGCAGATTTGTGGCAAATCATTTGCCTTTTTAAAAAATTCAGCTAAGCAGTTCAGACCGTAGATTACTCAGAACATTATTTGACATAATTGTCTTAAGAAGTAAATATTTTTTAGTGCATATTGAATCAAATAAAGTGCTCTAAAAAAATTATTATACAGATTCGTTTGGGTTTTTCTTTTCTTAACAAGGGTTGGGAGATACATAGGAATATGATTCAGACCTGCTGGTGGTATACTTAAACAGTGTTGATTTTATTATTTGTTACTTACTTTATCTTCTGACTTTCTTTAAGCTTCTTTTTTCTGTTATAAATTAAGCTTTAAAACATATACCAAACTGTTTCATCATTTTACTGAAATTTCAAATACCTAAGATTTTTTTTAAAGGGGGAAGACAATAATTTTAAAATGCTTTTATCTGTCTCTCTTTTCCACATTTGTGACTTCAGTTAATATGGTAGACATGTATCTAAGGGCACAGTTTTGGAAAATGAAGAATAGTATTATGACTTTGTTAAGCCATTGAGCTCTTTTATTTTGTGTTTGTTCTTCATGTGAATACTTTTCAGAATTCTTAGGTAATAAGTCATAAAAGGGTTCTGCCAAGTGGAAGGGAGAAACAGATTGTATTAACTAAATATTTCTCAATATCTGGAGCCCTGAAAAATAATGTACTCCCTTAAAAACATTTTCATATTAAGAGTTTTTGTTTCTTTTAAGATTGGTTTAGTTGTTCAATTTAAAAAGCATTTTATTGTCAACATTTAATAGGCTCCATTTCCATTAACGAAAGGTAATTCTTACCGCTGAGGAATTAGTATTAACGTAATAGCTGTCAGCGTGCCACTGTTAAAGATGTTCTCTTTAAATTTCTTTTAAATTTTTCTTGCAGAAATCACTGATCAGTGATTTCTAAGCTGATTTGTTGAGCTCTAATTTAAGTTGACATTCAGTTATTTTATATATTTTCTCTAGTAATTTGTGTTTTAAAAAGATAAGAGTATCTCAATTCCTAAAGTCAGTTCTGATACACTCACACATTTGTATTCTTTGTTAAGAGCTAGTGTTTTTGATTTGTAGGAAAGTCCACATTATACTACAGTATTTCCTTAAAAGCTTTCTATGTTTTGGCCATACTTCAGTTTACTTCTCCGATCAGAAAAACTTAAAAGTGTTCCTCAATGTATTCTGACCTTAGTTTGTGTTTTTCAGCACCTGGCTCAGCCAGTTCCCTGAGTAAAGGAATTGATTTGAAGATGCAGTATGTGAAAATTTCAAAGTATAAGTCATGCTTTGTGTGAAAACATCAGAGCATTGTTGTGGAAACATAATAAGGCATTAAATCTGCCAGCGAAATTATTCTTCTTGGAATTAATTAGTTGGTGTTTTCTTATTTCTTTGTTTCTTACACAAGGAAATTTTAGGTAATTTTTAACAGGTTTTGAGATTTTTCAGTTAACCCAAAGAAATAATGCTGTAAAGTGTCCAAACTGCAAATTTATCAGTTATCTCAGCATTTGTAATTGTTAGTCATTAGTGTTAATAAGCCTATAGATTAAAGTTTTCCAACTCTGCCCTTGGGTTGTGGTCTACCATGTATTTCTGAAGGGTCTCTTACTGTCCAAATGGGAGTAGATGCTATGACCCATTCTTCTTAGCCTTTACATACTGTATTCACCCTTACTCACATGTAACACATGAAATATAAAAATCTCATTTCCTGTCAAAGTCAGCACTGCTCATCTACATACTCAACATTGGATCAGTAATTTTATAAAAATCTGCCCACCCAACTCCCTCAATTAAAACAATGAAATTCCTTAATTTATATCAGGAATTCTTAATTTATGCGACCTATATTAATTATCTGCTGACGGTGATTCAAGATTTTTCTAGGTGTATTACAGTGGGATCATGTGCCAGACCTAGATGTTAATTTTTTTTTCCTCCCAGTTACCTCCTCCTTGATAAAGCAATAACACTGCTTTAAGTCTGTTGCCTAATAGCGTGTCATAATCCTCTCCTGGACGGTGATTTTATAGGAAAGTTTGTATGCATATCACCCACTCTATCTTTTAAAAAAATTAAGAAATTTAAATGTATGCTGGAGGTAATGACAATATATTGTGGCATTTTATTTTAAAAATTGGGGAAAGTTGCATATTTTTTTAAAAGTAAGTGTTTGAGTAAAAAAATTGAAGGTACTTTTTTAAGGAAAAAATTTATATGCCACAGTTTACATAGACATTTCAGATTTCAACATGTACGCTTAGATATAACAGCTTCTTTTACTTGGCCAAATGCATGTTTTACTCGGTCAAAATGCATTTCTTCCATCTTAGTTTCTTACATGATCCTTTCTATATTTTTATTGTATCTTAGAAACAAAATTGTCTTCAAAAATAAGTTAATTTGGGCATATGTGTCATATCAAACTGTAGAACATATAAAATTAAGTTTAGCCCTTTTCTAACAAATAATCTTTAAAAGTTGAAAATGCTGTTCTTTTAAATTCACCAAATCTATATTTGGGAAAGCACCAAGATGATTTATAAGTGCTACTGCAATATTCCCATTCAGTTATGGCCAAAATTTCATTCTTAAGAATGGAATGCATGTCTGCTCCTGGTCTGAAAAATGTAGGCATTTACTATGTTTTAAAACAATGAAACATGTACATAGCCTATAAAAAAAGATTTGTGCAATTGGAAAGTGTGTTAATTTTTCTATGTAGACATACCTACATACAAAAGGGTTAAATTCATAGCCTTACTAGTCCTTTCTTCCAGTACTTCAACTGGTATCCTCCCCTCATTATTATTACTACTACTGTTATTTTTGCACATAGTTAACTACCCTTCAATATGATTCTTTAAAAAGTGCTGTTTCTGTGATATTGTATTCGCTAAATGATCATATTTAATTTTTTAAACAAGATTGCAGTTTCTAATTGTTATGTTCTTGTGTTTTTTGCTGGTGTGTAATAAAAGCAAATTTTTTCTTTTCATGGTTATTTAATACGTTAGCTGCCTGTAAATAATTCTTGTTATAATGCTCTGGAATGTGTTGTAGAAGTTGTATTAGATTAGTTTAAAGCCTTGTTTGAAAACCACATTGTTTGGGTTATTTCTATTAAATTAGAAAAATGAAAAAGTTTTGAAATGAATTTTTTTCTTCCTGTGTGAGTTGAGATTTGATCATTTTAGTTCATTAAAAATGTATACTGTATGCCAGGCACTGGAGAACCACTAGTGAACAAGATAAAATATAGTCTTATCCCTTCAATCTTGAGACTTTGTTAGAATAATGACTGTTGCAATAGCGATTGACACAGTGTAGTTGAAACACACAAGAAAGGCTCTAACCAAGGCTATTTTTCACTCAGAAAACCATAAAAGATAGGACAGTGGACCAGGCAAAGAGAGGATGAAAGAGAATACTGCAGAAACGCATAGGTGAAAGAGAACATGTATATGTTCCAAGAATTGAAAAGTTAGTTTACCTGCTAACAGTGTAAATTGGAGGAGCAAAATACTAAACTGAAGAACTAGCCTGGGTGCTCTACCAGCAGTCTTATAGGTGAAAGGGTTTGGGACTTAATACAAAGCCAACAAGGAGTCTTGTCTCTTTTCTTGGGTGGTTAGTTGATTTTTTTAAAGACAGGGTCTCACTATGTAGTCCAGCCAGCCTTCAATTCTTGATCCTCCTGCCTTAGGTTCCTTTGTACTGGGATTACAGGCTTACACCACCACCCCTGATTTAATAAGGAGTCCTTAAAGTTTAAGCAAGATGGGGTGGGGAGGAGCGATATAATCAGATCTGCTGTTTGAACCATTTTAATGAGGAAGAATGGATTATGGGAAACCTGGGGATGGAGATGCAGTTGTAGGCTGTAAGTAATTGAGGTGAGCCTTTAACTGTCTGAAAGTGAAATTGAGAGTAACAGTCAAGTTTTAGATTTAGAAAGTAAAGTAGACCAGTAATTGAAGCAAGGTATTAGCTAACACTAGTAAAATAGGGAATGTAAAGTGAGTTCAGTTTAGGATGTATTGAGTTTGAGATGCTGATGGGAAATTAAGATACAAGTGTCTGGTTCTGGTGTTCCTAAGAGATCCCCGAGTGGGAGATGGAGCCCACTCTGTCAGGAATCGTATCTGTTTATGCCCAACATGCGGTGGGCATTCAGTAAACGTCTACATTGAGCCATTAACATAATAGTTACTAAAACAAGGTGGAATGTGGTATTGCCAAGGAAGTTTATAGAATAAGGAGAGTAGAACAGTTAAAAGTACAGGTTGAAAAATACAAGAACAAGGAAAAGAAAAAATTTGTAAAAGACCTGTGAATTAATCATAAAAGTGGAAAAAATTTTTTAAATAAAAATGGGGGGGCCAGGGGTTTAGCTCAGCGGTGTAAGTCCCTGCTTGGCAAGCACAAGGTCGTGAGTTCGATCCCCGGCACCAAAAAAAAAAAAAAAAAAGTAAAAAGGGAAGACCATAGAAAAAGGTTTTAAGAAGGGGTTTTAGTAATTAGTGTTGACAAGCGATGAAGTGGCTATTGAGTTTAGCAATAAAGACACCATGGATGGTGTTGGTAAGATTGGTTTCAAATTGAGCAGCAACATGGCTATCAGAGAAGTGCGGCATGGAAGGAAATTGAGTCCTACTGCTCCTCCAAAATACGGAATTTAAGGCTATGAATAACCAAATAGAACATCGAGGTAGAAATTTATAATCGTTATCCTTCTGGATGTGTTTTGGGTAGCTATGAAAACATAGATTTGGCCATTGTACAGACTTTGATTTGAACCTTCGTTTTGCTGGTTACCTATAGGAACTCTTTGAGTTTCAGTTGGCTTATCTTTGAAATAATCATAATCATGTCTACATTATAGAATTTATATAAAGATGAATTCATAGTACAAGGTCAACACATAGAGGAGTTCTTAAACAGTTTCCTTTTTCTATCACCATGAAAATAGACCAATTAGAAACACAATTCACACCACCACCCTCTTTTTCCAGACAGCTTTGCTCTGTACGCTATGTAGTATGGGATGGCCTTGAATTCACAATGTAGTCAAGGCTGGTCTCAAACCCAGCAGCCCTCCTGCTTTAGCCTCCTGAGTGCTGGGATTATAGAATGCCACCATGCCTGGCTCTGTCCTCAACTCTTGAAAGTTAATGTAATTCTACATTAAGTGATTTTTAAAGATTCAGAAACCACTCATAATAGACTTCTGATTTTTAGAAAATAATACAAAAATGAATTGGAAATTGGAGGATTTGTCTCAAGCTTCCTTTTTTCATATTACCTGGCCTTGGGTGACAGTAAATTCTTTGACTTGTAAAGATGTAACCCTTTGGTGATGGAAAGGCAGTAGTATGTAGGAATATTTGTGACAGACTGTATGTCCTACTGATTGTATACAGTATCTGAAATTACTGTAATCCCAAATATTGAGTACAGTTATCCAAGTATCGTAATCCCTTTTCCAGTTTTCCTCACAATCCAAAAAGTTATAATTGTAATCCCATTGAGACATTATTGGAATCCCAGCAAGTTAATTCCAATCTACCGCCTTCAATGCAACCCACAGCAAGAATAAAGACACCAACACATATTCTAAATTAAGGGCAGCCAAGGCGTCCTAAATCCAATCCTGAGGATGTAGGCACAAAGACCCTGATCCTAGGCCTCACCCAGAATATCTTGCAAAGAAGAGGGTGGTGGCTCCAGGATGGTGGGAATTAGGTGAGTAACTTGGCTGGCTAGCCAGGTAGGGAGAAAAGCATCTCTACAAACAAGCAAAGATAAGGATATGCAGAAGGGTCAATTTGCATAACTAAGGTAGAAACTGAATTGTTCTCGGAGGCTGTTGCTTTGGTTTCTAATGTTAACTTTTGTGCCCTGGGAAGTCATAGCCTCTTTACCCAGTTGACATTCCCTGGAGCTGTTGGCTGTACCATCCCACTGTGCTCATATCTTTTACCGAGAGCAGACTGTCTGATGGCTTTAGGGATTACATAGCAGTACTTCCCGCTAGCCTTATTTGCAATGTTTAGAGCCAGTTGAAGAGAGAAGGAAATACCACAACGCTCTCTACATATCAACATAAGGAAATAAGTCTCCATATAATCAAAGTTGCAACAATTGTTCTGCATTCAAGGGGAGACACTTTAGCTGTCTCCCACAGAAATTAAATACTGGATGCCTTCCATTTTTTTAAATCTTTAGCTGGGTTTGGTGGCACACCTATAATCCCAGCATTTGGGAGACTGAGGAGGATCACCATGAGTTCCAGGCCAACCTGACCTCTAAAATGAGTTCAAGGCCAGCCTGAGCTGCATAGTGAAACTGTCTCAAAAAGGCAATCAATCCATTTGAGTTTCAAATAGAAAAATTAATTAAAATAAAATACTTAAATTTTAAGTAAGTAGTCAAAGCTTCAACCTATACAATCTTTGTAACTTTTTTTTGAAAACATTTTATCTGAATCTGATCTTGTAAAATAAACTAGAATGAAGGAAGGGTTTCTATGAGATCCCTTGTCTATATTCTTAAAAAATGTGCAAACAAGTAAGGCAGTTGTTTTAGAGACAAATGTAATGCATGAACTTGGCTTTGATTTTGAATTATGTGAATCCAATTATTAAGGCCATTTGTGGATCCTTTCAGGAAATCTGCATGTAAACTTAAATGTTTAATTTTCTTACAGTGATGTTTTGCTTGGACAAGAGAACTGTCCTTTTTGGAGATGCATGCTGAAATTATACTAGAAATGAATTGTATTCTCTTTGCTGCTTTCCAATGGTTGTGCAAAAGTGTACGTTGTGAGAGTAGAACACAGAAATCCCGACTCACTGGGGCACACCTGCACTTCCAGCAGTTTGGGAGCCTGAGGCAAGGAGGAGTAAAAGTTCACAGTCAGCCTGGGAAACTTAGTGGTTTAGATCTTTAAAACAAAACCAAAAAATGACTAGGAATATAGGTCAGTGTGAAATCCTTGGGTTGAGTACCTCAAAACAAAAACATACATGAAGTGATACAAATATAACAGAATATCATCTCTTTTTATTTTAATTTTTTTTAAGAGTAGAATATATTTATTGAGAGGAAGAAAGCTTCTGCCTGAAGAGAGACAGAAGTCCCGAGCGGGTTGCCCAGAATATCATCTCTGGAGTTTTGTTTGCTGTTTGGTTTTTTGAGACAGGGTCACTATATAGTCAAAGCTAGCCTCAAACTCACAATTCCTCTTGCTGCAGCCTCCAGGATCCTGAGATTATAGGCATGAACCACCACATTTAGGCTCTTGAAGCTTAATGCAAGATATATAAATATTTAATATACTATTCTGATTTCTTTGTAGACTTGAACATTTTAAAAATTAAAATGTAGAATTGAATAAATCTAGAGAAGTAACTATTATAGAGGCTATTGCTCTGAGGGCTTTGACAATCCTTTGTACTTTAACATTCTTAGAAAAGTCTAAATTCCATACAGAAGACAAAACCTAGCAGCCAGCTTTAAATGTGAAACCAGAGCAAGACACTTCCAAAACCTGGAACTTCAAAAGATGGTAAGTCGGGGCTGGGGATTTAGCTCAGTGGCATAAGTGCCTGCCTGGCAGGCACAAGGTTATGAGTTCAATCCCCGGTACCGACCGCAAAAAAAAAAAAAAAGAATGAATCAGACTAACTTGCCTTGGAGAGAAGAAAACTTAAATGGAGCAAGGAAGAAAAAATTCCCCCACGAATTTGTAACCCAACCCAATGAGGCACTTTGAAACCTAACTTACACTAGTTACATGGTTAGAAAATTAAATTACAATAGTCTTTGAGGTTTAAAGTGATCTGGGCACTTGATAGACACAAATATTATGCTCTCATAAGGAAAGGAACTTATTTTTCATGATGTTGTTAACTGTCACAAAATGACAGAAATTATGAGTAAGAAACAGCAGAATCTGATTCGCAAAGACTGCCAGGTATTGGAGTTATTGGATGAGTATGTTCAAAGATACATTATTAAAAGGGTTTAACATCTCTAAGTTGCAATGATAGTATAGTACTGATTTGGCACTCCCACCCCAGTACTGGGAATCAAACTCATGGAAACTTGTGCATGCTAAGCAAATGTTTTATCAGTAAACTAAACCTCTTTTGATAAGTGTTAGCTTAGATTTGATGGAATATACATGTAAGAAATTAAAGGAAATATCAGAAAATCAAGGAACAAGATACTTAAGTTTGATACAGGCAGAAGATAGGGCAAGAATGTATGGGAAGAAAATAATCAAGATTTGAAAACAAACATCTAGACATGAAAAGAAAAATGAGAAGAATGAAGAAAGAAACTAAACATTGAAGTACAGAGAATATATGAAAGGGTAGCAAGACTATTTTGAGGTGAATGAACATCTAATAAGACTACCTGAAGGACATTATAAAGAGAATGGTTAGAGATGATGTTTGAAAGTAGTTTGGATAAGGGTTTTTCAAATTCGGTTGAAGTTACACACATCCTTGGATGTGAGGAATCAGAGAACTAAGTCAGTATCTAGTTCAGTGAGCTAAATTCTGAAAGGTGGTGTCTAGGAATAGAAAGCAGAAATCAGTGACACCTGTATGAATGAAGCAAGCCACCCCAAATCAGTGGTCTTTAAAAGAGGAAGAGAAAGTATAACAGCAAGTAGTGTGATGGCTGCTTTGCAACAGTAAAAACTGGAAGACGGTAGGGTTGTATTTTATGTACAGAGAGAAAGCTCTCCGTCTAAAAGAAAACTGGGCAAGGAAGTAAAAAGTGAGGTTTACTATCATTTAATGTTCATTTAATAAAATGAACTTTGACAGTTTGCTCCAGCAAAAAAACAGGCTCAAAAAGAAAATCTAAAACAAAAAAAGGATGGTGAGCAACTACCATCCTTTAACAAACATCCTTGATTGTTTGTTACCCAAGGTTTATGAGGGTAAACTGAACTCTATAAATTGATATTAATTTGGGTTAAGAAATCACTTCCAAGGCCAGGCATAGTGGCACATGCCTGTAATCCCAGCCCTTGGGAAGCTGAGGCAGGAGGATCATCGTGAGTTTGAGGCCACCCTGGGCTACAAAGTGAGCTCAAGGCCAACTTGACCTGCATACTGAGACCCTGTCTCAAAAAGACAAAAAAGAAAAGAAAAGAAATCACTTGGAAAGTATAAGCAGTTCGGCTTACCTACTCCCCAGGGAAACATGAAAATTTTTGAAAACAAGTATGTAAAACCTCTGTAAATGATCCTATGGAGAAGCATCATAGAAATGCCTAGTCAAGAAAACCTATGAAGATTCTACAGGCAGTGTGTCTGATACTGAACGCAGAAGACCTCCCTCCGAGCTTAGCAGTATAGAGACTAGGCCACTGTGTCTCCAGACACTGGGAATTGCTATCCCTCCCAGCTCCCATTTGGATGGGTCTGTTTCTGGGAAAAGCAAGTGGATGGTGTTTCTCATTCTAACCCCAGCTACTTCTGGAGGAGTGATGTCCCACTCATAAGTATAGTTAAGAAGTGCAGGTTCACTTCTTTCGAGAGGCTCAGCCTTGGATGTGGTACACTTAGAATACGGGGTCACCTTTCCTCTCGCTCATGAAGTAGTGGTTTTATGCCAGGAAGGTTGAGAAGCTGAGAAGGCCTCAGGCTGCTGCTCCCTTCATCCAGAGCACTCATATTCTAAAGCAGGAGAGGATGCCTTACCCCGTTGTCTTTTCTAGTTCCAAAGCCCTGATGTAAAAATTTTGCATGAGGACAGAATCAGACTATGAAATAGATAACCCCTAATTTTCCAGAACTATTTATAAAAGAGCAAGTAAGTTCAGAAGGACACAGTACTGGATGTTGTAATTAAAAGCAACAGAAAAGACTGAAAGTGTGTTCCTTTTTTTTTTTTTTTTTGCTTGTACTGTGGATCAAACTCAAGACTGCACGCTTACAAGGCAGGCACTTGTGCCGCTGAGCTAAATCCCCAGCCCCATGCAAGTGTGTTCTAAACTGCAGGCCATCTCATTTGTAAGAGAGGACTAGGAATTAAGACTGCCCACAGGAGCTCCCGTGGGATTAAACATGAAACACAGACCTGAGAATTTCAAAGGAACCAGAATGTTACTGGATTAGTTTGTAGAGCAGTTTACGCCCTAGATAGAACATTATTTAAGACCCAGAAATCAGTGGGCAATTACTGGAATTTTAACAGCTGGTGCTAGTCAGGGAAAGTGTTAAGATGGGCCTAGAACATCCCAGAGACTGCATACCCAAGGTGTGGTTACCTATGTGTCAGCAGCAGAGGCTTACTGTAGAGGAGGGAATACGCTGCATGAAACTGTACTACTCGCTAAGCAGTGACTCAGGGATGGAGGAGGAGCAAAATCAGTACTAAATATGTGATACCTTGGAAATAAAGCAGACAACAGAAATGAAGCAACAACATATAAAGTTACAAGAAAAAGATTTGACAGGTGCCATTAAAAATATGCCCCCCCCCCTGCAAAAAATAAAAATATGTTCCCAGGCTAGGTGCTGTGGCATAGGCTGTAAATCAAGCACCAATGGAGTCTGAAGGAGGAAAAGTGGAAGTTTGAGGCTAATCTGGGCTACATAGCAAGTTCCTGGACTATGTAATGAGATCCTATGTCAAAACACAACAAAAAGCTGTTCATTGTGGCATCTGCCTGTAATCTCCACTCCCTGAGACTAAGTCAGGAAGATGGCATGTTCAAACCCAGCCTGGGCAAGTTAGCAATTTGTGTTGAATGAACGAAAAAGGCTGGAGATGTAGCACGGTGCAAAGTTCCTGAGCTCATTCCCCAGCACTAGGGGAGAAGAGAAAGTGTTCCCAGAAAGTGCTGACAGTGGCCTTTGCTTATACTTCCAGGAGGGTGCAGCAGGAGAACTACCTTAACTCAGGAATTGGAGGCCAGCCTGGGCAACAGTGAGCCCCTGTCTAAAATAAAATACAGGCAGATATAATGACAATGTCATATCAAAAAGAACGTAAAAAAAAAGGGATAAGAACTAAATAGAAATTCTGGAGTTATACAGTAACAAATTCAGTAGAGAGGCTCAACAGCAGAATTGAACAGTCAGAACTAAAAAAAAAACTGATAAAAGAAAAAAGGAATTAAGAAAAATGAACATGGCCTCAGAAACATGCGACAACTTTAGGCACTCAAATTATGCATAACGGGAGTATTTATTACAAGAAGAAAAAAAGAAATGAAAATGTATTTAGTGACTGAAAACTCCCAAATTTATTGCAAAACAATAATTTGCACAATCCAGAACTTGTGCAAGCCCTACGTGGAATAAACACAAAAAGATCCACAGACATTACTTATAAAAACAAAAACTGCTAAAAGTCAGAGACAAAAGGAGAATATCTTAAAGGTAGAGAGAGAGAGATGTTATTTTCATGGACATAAGATCAACACCTGGTTACTTGGACAGAAACTGGAGCCAGAAGGTCATAGATGACTTGCAAAATGCTCAAAGAAAATTGTCAACCAAGAATTCACTGACCAGTAAAGGTCTTGCAAAAATGAAAGTAAAATACCTTGTCGGATAAAAGGTGAGAGAATTTGTTACTCACAGACTTGCCTTACAATATACAAGAGGACTAAAGCTTGAAATCATGATTCTAAGATGGTAATTTGATCTACCCCCAGTAAAACCATTATGTAATTACTTAGGACAATGTAAGTGATTACAGACAATTTTGTCCTACTGATGGGGTTACATCCCTATTAACCTATCTAAATTGAAAGTATCTTAAATTCAAAATGCATTTAAGAGCTGGGCGTGGTGATGCACGGCTATAATCCCATCACTCAGGAGGCTGAGGCAAGAGGATTGTTGCAAATTCGAGACCACCCTGGGCTACAAAGTGAGTTCAAGGCCAGCCTGAACTGCATAGTAAGACTGTCTCAAAAAAAGACCAAAAAAAAAAAAAATGCATTTAATATCTACATCATAGTTAAGCAACACAGGGCAGGAGATATATCAATTGTGGCTGATCACAGGGCTGACTGGAGCTGCCGCTTGCTGCCACCGTTCAGCACCAAGGCTTATCATGCTGTGTATTAGTAGTCCTGTCACCATACTTTGAGGAACAGATAAACTAGACAGATGATAAATGAAGAAACTGAAAACTTGTAGCAGCCTAAAAACCAACTGATATAACAGACATTATAGAATTTTCCTCTCAACAAACAATATTCCCTTCAAATGTTAATGAACTGAGTTAGATGGTAAAGTACATAAAACCAAATTTAAAACAATGGAAATAATGCAAAGCATATTCTCTGCAATGGAAGGAAAAATATTAAAAACCTACAGATATCTGGGATTATTAAAACATTCTTAAATAACTAATGGTCAAAGAAGAAAAGCAGAAAATACTTTGGAATGAATGACAATGAAGATAAACAACAAAACTAATGAAATTTAGCAAAAACCCTGCTTAGAGAGAAATTTACCATCCTAAATAACTACAGTATGAAAGAATAGTATGGCTCACCTTCCACCTTAAGACAGTGGAAAAAGGTCAAAATAAATTTACAACAAGTAGGAAAAAGAAAATAATAGAAACCAGAGCTAAAATTAATCATAGAGAAAACCAACAAAAGCAATAGCAGCGCTTTTAAAAGTTCAACAAAACTCAAACTTTTACTGAGATTTGTCAAGAAAAAAAAGATGCAAATTACTAGAATTAGAAACAAATGACAAAAGAAAAAGAAACAAATGACAGGACATTAGTCTCATAAAAGCACTAAAAGAGAAAACAATGAACAATTGTTCATTTAGATATATGATGAATGAATTAATTTTTAGACAAACTATTGACAAAATAGGCAATCTGATAGACTTACAAGTGAATTTTAAGTAATTTAGAAAACAGATAGCAAACCTATTTGCAAAGAAAAGTGACAGATGCAGTTAACTTCACTGCTGAGAATCTACCAAACATGAAGAATTATTAACAATTCTTCACAAGTCAGGGAAAATACCTTGTGTTCATGGATCAGAAAACAACATTAAGAAGGCAGAAGGAAAAAAAACTCTAACAAATCATTTTATGAGATCATTATATACCTTGATACCAAATCAAAGACTTCACAAGCAAAGACTATACAGCAGTATGTTTCATGGATGCACAAATATTCAAGAAAATATTGCAAACTATATCCCGGAATGTAAGAATTACATATATCTGAGATGCAAGGTTTGTTCAACATCTGAAAGTAAATGTGATACATCATATTAATATAATAAAGTATAAAAATTATATTTCAATAAACAGAAGCATTTTTTAAAAGCCACACCTATTATTTTAAAAAAACACACACTCAAGAAAGGAGTAAAAGGGAACTTTGTCAATCCTGTGAAAAACTCATAGTTAAGGGCCGGGGATTTAGCTCAGTGGCTTAAGTGCCTGCCTGGCAAGCGCGAGGTCGTGAGTTTGATCCCCAGTACCAAAAAAAAAAAAGAAAAAAGAAAAAAAGAAAAACTCATAGTTAATATCACAACGATGAAAAGATTGAAAGTTTTATTTTCAATATCAGGAATAAGGATGTCTGCTCTTACTACTTTTAGTCAGTACTGGGCTGGAAGTTCTGCCTAGGGCAGCTAAGCAAGACAAAGAAATGACATCCAAAGTGGAAAGGAAGAAGTAAAAGTATTCACATATTATCTTACATATAGAAAATCCTATGGAACGCACTAAAAAACTATTACAACTAATGAACAAATTTAACCAAGTTGCATGACACAAGATCAATATATAAAACTAAATTGTATTTCTATACATTTGCAATGAGCAATCTGAAACTAAACACAAAAACATTAAAAAGAATATAATGGATGACTTAACAAAAGAAGTTACACTTTGAAAATTAAAACTATTGAAAGAAATTAAGATAGTCTAAATATTGAGCCGGGAGTTTAGCTCAGCAGCGTAAAATGCCTGCTTGGCAAGTGCAAGATCGTGAGTTCGATTCCCAGCACCAAAAATAAATAAATAAATAAGATAATCTAAATATTTGGGAAATGACCTTGTGTTCATGGATCAGAATATTGCAGACAGCTGAGTTCAAAATACTAGAGGTAAGCACTCAGGAGGCTGAGGCAGGAGGATCGTTGCAAGTTCGAGACCAGCCTGGGCTACAAAGTGAGCTCAAAGCCAGCCTGAACTGCATAGCGAGACCTTGTCTCAAAAAGACCAAAAAACAAAACAAAACAAAACAAAAATTGTAATAGGTGAACAGGGCTAAGCCCTTGAGAAAATCGGAGCAAAGATGAAAATTGGTTACAGCTGTGGCTAGAGGCACATCTGTTAGAGGCCTCAAGATAAAAATGGAATGACCAGACCAGAGATAAGTTGTGACATTTGGTCTAGTGAAATCTAGATAGGGCCTTCCCTATCTAGAAAACCTGTACTAGTCTCCACCATGGGGATCAAGAAGGGACTCAGCAAGAAGACAAACCACGCCTTGCTGTGAGCCAGGATCTGCCATGGGGATTGGGAAGAGAGTCAGCAAGAAGAAGAACCATGCCTTCCCATGGGCCAGCGGTGTGCAGGCTGGGAAACCACCACCACCACCACCCACGAGCAACTGGCTGATTCAGAGGACTCAGGGTGAGATGATAGCAACTAAGGTGAAAGGAACACCTTGATGCTTGTATTGTTTGATTGACTTTGCAGGCCTGGGGCTGCTGGTCTGGGCATCTATT
>PVJX010004465.1:0-94635 GCA_004027295.1 Dolichotis patagonum | reverse complement strand
GTGGAGGTCAGTCTGGAGATTCCTCAAAAAGCTGGGTATGGAAGTCCCATTTGACCCAGCTATTCCACTTCTAGGCATATTTCCAGAAGAACTGAAAACATCGTACCACAGTGATTTATGTGCACCCATGTTTATAGCAGCACAATTTGTAATAGCCAGATCTTGGAAACAACCTAAGTGCCCATCAACTGAGGAATGGGCCCTCATTTCTAAAAGACCCCAGTCCTCAGCAACTTACTGTCTGCCTAGGCAAACACAATCGCGGCTGTCACCAGGAAAGCGCTACTTGAGAGGTGACAGCGCCCCCTTCATGGCTCCTCTTTCTCTCCATGGGACATGGACCGGGGTTGGCTTGGGAGCAAACAAGCGTTCATAATATAAACCTAACCTTGGCATGCAGGGAGGACTCTTCCTAAAACCCTAAAATTGCATCGTCACAGTGCCCTTCCCTGCCCTGGCTGCAACTGCCACCTCCACCCCGGTTCAGCACCCTCTGCAGCCTTTGCCTCCTGCCTTGTGAAATATCACCAACCAGGGTTTTCAAATAATGCTTAGCAGCTGAACCCCCTTTTAGAACATTAATCTCATTTTTCTTCCTTCTAGAATATTCTATCACTGCATACTTTGTCTGGGTCACTTCTGGATCCCCAGGGACTCATTATTTGCGATTTTCCCTGTTAAGATAAAGTCATAATGTTATATGGCTCAGCCCAATACATTCTAAAGTGCACATGAAACTCCACAATGGGGTGAGTGGGCGGGTGCCTGAATGGTCTACTTCATGGACTGATGTCAGTCCATCTGCAGTTCCCTAAAATGCCAAAGTCATAGGTCAAACTGAACAGTAGGTTTATTTATACAGTAGGTTTATTTTACAGCACATTGTTTATGGGTCATTACTGCAGTTCCTCTTAATTAAAAAAAACATAAAATTTAGGAAATGTCAACTTTTAGAGCCATATTTAGTAACAGCCACCATAAGAGAAAGAAAGATCTTTCACTGCTGTCATTGTCCTGTTTAAGGAAACACCCAACAATTCTGCCAGGAATTTATCTGAACTTTGATGACTGCCTTTTCCCACTTACTTTTTGGATTGGGAAAACATCAGAACCATTTCCATTTTATAGTCTGTGGTTTACACCCACTGGGCAAATCCAGAAAACACTGTCTCAGTAGGAATTACAGAAAGAAGGGGAAGAGGAAGGAAGAGGAAGAGGAGGAGGAGGTGGAGGTGGAGGAGGAGAAAGCTGCCTCCATCATACAGAGAGAATATCATGCAGAAAAGGCACTTCCATTCATATTTTGATTCCATTTCAGCAAGGGAGTGGGACGCTTTTGTCCGTATGGTCAAGACCAAATTTCTCTTCTGTTAATGGACAATTTTGAATAAGGGAATTGTTGCCTGTGTGAGATTCACATGGGGCATCAAAACCCACAAATCCGTGTGTGTGTGTGTGTGTGTTTCCCAAAGACTCAAAGAAGAGTTAATCATCCAAGACTTGCTTTGTTTTCAAAATATTATGTGCCTAGGTGAAAGCATTTTCTCCGAGAGTTCAAATCTGTTTTGAAGGCAACATTAATGACAAATGGTGAGTCATCCAGTTTTGTGGTTTGATACAGTAGTTTATATTTATGCAAGAGCTTAGAATTCAACTTTGAGCAATGTCCACAGCAGGGAAGAACAATTAGTAAATTCATTAATTGTGCTTTTGTGTACACTTTTATTCTCAAGGCTAATTATTTGTTTAAATTATTTTGCCTCTATCGGAAGTGTTACCAGATGAAAATATTTCAGCTTAGGTTTCTGGTATGAAATATATGGCTTAGGTAGTGCAGACACTCTTATGAAATGTAACCATTCTGCATTTGCTAATGACTGTACTCAACGTGGCACCTTTTATTTAAGCAAATGAGCAGTTAGTCTGAGGAATGAGAGTGTGCAAAGAATAGTGATTCATGGCGCAGCTTCTCCTCCCTCCCTGATGTGGACAATGGATATCTTCCATGTTTGACTTTTAAATATAATCAAACTCTGGTGCGACTTAAGTTGGAATCATGCAGTTTTATGCAGAGCAATGCTATAAAAGGAATATATCACTTGCCAAGCCAGTGTGCCAGTGTACACAATAAAAGTAAGGGCTTCACTCTTCATACAATGAGATGAAAACCTCCCCTCCTCTGCTTCCTTAATTCTCCCTGTGTCTGGGCTGTGACTAGGAGATGAACCAGCTGCCACTGGAGCAGATTCCTCTCCATCCTTGGCTCCAGGTGTGTGGCCTGAAAAGAGATTGATGGTTTAGTGTGAGCACAGAGGTTCCCTACATGGGTACCAGGGAGGGAGGATGGCAGAACATGTGAACAGCCAGCCCTCCGTTCTCCAGCATCTTCCCTCTCTGGCTCAATCCTCGGAGATGCACAGCCCTGAATGCTCCTAAGAAGAAAGATGAAGATGACCACTCCACACCTCTCATGCCCTGGTGCCGTGTGAGGCCTCTGACCAATTTAACCACCACATTCTCCTCAGGAGGTAGATGTCACCAGGTCCTTTTTTTTTTTTTTTTTTTTTTTTTTTTGGAGGGGAAATGGGACTCTGGATATAAACTGGAACCTGGACCTATGTGACTGCAGCTCCAGTGCCTTTCCACAGTACCATGCGGCTTCCCTGGCTCAGTCCTTGCCACAGTAGATGCTTCATTCATTCATTCATTCAATCAGTACTTACAGAGGGCACGCCAATCCCTGGGGGTAGAACGGTAAACAAACTGGATTAAGATTTTTGCCTCTAAAGATTTTAGTGATAAGCTAATTCTATGCCATTCTAGGAGGAAATGTCTGTAGGATGATTGAGGTTTGGACAAATGTAGTATTGCGGCCTCATCGGCATCTCACAGTCACACATGCATTCCTGCCATGGTGATGGTTTCCACTCCAGTGGCAATGCAGCTGAAGGCATGTGTCAAGCCCCCAAGGAGGAAAAGCCACCTCGACATGCCTACTCTACTGGGGAGCACTTGCTAAACAGGGGCCAGAGTAGGGTGCACATTCATTCCCAATTCCCCATTCAGCCAGGACCTCCGTAGGAGGCAGTGCAATGCAGAGAGTGGGCCTGGGGATACTACGTAGACAGGTACAGCTGCCCTCCAGCTCAGGTGGCCAGGAAAGGGAGGCTGCCATCCTCAGATACCAGGCAGAACAGACTGGTTTTTCAAGCTGAAAATCTAGAGAAAGAAGATGTGTCCATAACTCCACAGGGGCTGGTTTATTTTTTAAATGTTTGTGTTCTGAGTCTGGTCACAGCCTCAAATCTGTTCTGATCATCCCAGGAATTACAGATGGGAAGGACCTATGAGGTCATCCACCCGAGCGCCGCCTGCGGAGGATTCATCTCCACACAAAGCTTTTGGAGCACTTTCTTCAGCCTGTGGAGCTGTCCCAGAGGACTGTGCTTCCGCCCTGTCCCTCAGGAGCCAATTCCAAAATCCACACGCAGTACATTTCAGACTAAAGATGCAGCCTGGGTGGGGGTCTATTTTTAATTATCCAAAGCACTGAACAGAAGCCTGGTGTCATAAAAAAATTGCTGAGGGCCCTCTCCCCCTTCTCCCCACGGTGCCTTCCACCCCGCAAGGCCCCAGCCCCACGGCAGGTTTTGGAAGACGTGGGGAGGTGCCAGGTGGCAGGGCCGACGCAGCTCGGCAGGGTGTGCCGTCGGTCTCGGGTTGGCCAATCATCCCCAGCATCCCTAAACAGAGCTGCCATTCACGCAGCTGCACAGAAGGCTTATTTGGAATCCAATCTGCCTGCTGAACAGCCTTCCCAGGTTAGCTTAATCATCCACGGGCCCAAAGACGTGGTTCCGAGATGTTCGTCACAGTGTTGTTTATGAGTATGACCCAACTCAAGCACAGTCTCCTTGAGCAGTGGTAGATGACCAGTTAGGTAGATAACAAACAAACCATGTAATGTATAGGGCGATATAAAGCCCTTTAAAAAAGTGATCAGAAGAGTATAAATGACAGAATCTTTTTCACTTACAGGTTGTATATCCCTTATCCAAAATTCTTGGGACAAGAATATATAATGAGAGATACTGGGGGTAGGTTTCAACTCTAAGCACAAAATTAATTTATATTCCACACACACACACACACACACCCTATAATTACAGGTTGAAGATAATTAAAACAATAGCTTTTGTGTCCCTATGTTTTTTAACTGCGACCTGCCACATTAAGTCATTGCCCACATCACATCACACTGATGCTCAGAAAATTTCAGACTTTAGAACATTTCAGATTTTCAAGTTAGACATGCTCAGCCAGTACTGTGAAGGGCAAAAGATGAGTCACAAGCAGTTAGCGTTGCCACTTTTACTCTCTCCATAGTTTATAAACGGAGAATATTGGAGAATGTCGATGTGATTGCCTCTTATTAAAGAGCAGGTAGATGTGGGTGGTTTTGTTTGTTTGTTTTTCTTGCTTGCTTAGTGCTTTCCACCCTTTGCTACGGTGAATCACCCCAACATTTGCCATTAGATAATAGCACTGTGACTTTAGGACAGTAAGTGCCCCTTGGTTTGACTCTGCTGCGGTTTCCACATTCATCACTGTGAGGATCCCTGTAATCAGAGGAAGGAATGGGAGGTCAGCCCCTCTCTGAGCCAGCCGCCCTGGCCTGGGTGTGAGCCTGTCTCTGTGAGTGCTACGCTGATGACAATAGCAAGCTGTGATCCGCCCCCTCAGTAGCTCCGATGTCCATTTACGAAAACACGCTTCTTCTCACTGCAGAGAGCGTGAGGGCAAGGAGTTTCATGTTCTTTGGAGGAAGCAAGGAAACTGGACCAGCCTCTGCCTCTACAGTATCAATCTTCCGAGTCAGAAGGGAAGTTAGTGAACTCTCACAGGTAGCAAGTATAACACATTTCCTCAGTAAGAGAAAAACAGAGACCCAAAGGGGCTGAGTGTCTTATTCTTTTACATACAAGTGACATTGGCAGGGCCAGGGCTGAACCCTGAGGCTGACTGTGACTCCCTTTGTACCTGTGTCCTCTTGCTCCCTCTTTGCCTCCTAGAGCTCCACTCAGACTCTGTGGCCTGGCACAAGCACCGTCTTAGAGAACCCTTCACTGACTGCCTGGCAGACTTGCCCCTGCCTCTTTCATGCCTCAGGCCCCCGTACCTAACCCTCTCATTGCCCTTTCTATAGCACATTGCAGTGTTTTGACCATGAATCTAGCTCTCTTGCTGGGTTTGAGTGCAGGATTTAATTCTTTTATGCCCAATAGCTGGTATACTGCAGCCGGTCTTTTAATAATAAACTCAAAGGTTTAATAACATCACAAAGATACCATTTGTCACTGTTTCTTAGAGTTAGGAGGGGAAGAGGAAGGTTCATTTCTCTGACCCTGACTGTGACAGAGTACCCAAGTGTGCTGGAGTTGTTTGCATTATGGGGCAAGGACTGCAAATGATGACCCTGTGATAGAAATCTGTCTTCTGCCACTACAGGCAAGTGAGTGGTATCACTATATTGAAGCTGCTTAGGAAAATAAAGCACTGGGAATACAATGAGTGGATACACACATGGCATTCTAGAAAGACTGGCCTTGGAGTGAACTATGTACACCAGAATTTGAGTCCTAATCCTACAACTTAATGTAGCATGATTAAATTTCTTTGAGGCTCACTTTTCTTACCTGATACAACATTCATTTTGTAGAGTTGCTGATATCATTATAGATCATGATGGCCTATGCCCTTGGCACACACAAAGCACCTCCTAAATCGGGTCCTCTTACTGTATTTCCTTAAGTCTACACATGGTAGATCGTGGCCACATGGAGTTGCCCATCCTTGTGTAGCAGAGTCCTGAAATCCATGACCACCAGCCTGGTGCAGTGGCATGCCACGGAGATAGATACAGGCAGGAAGAGGGATACAGCCCTCCTCTGCTAGGATGGGGTACTCTGGGTGAGCATGGGCACCAGCCGAATTTACTCGGGACCCTCCCTATACCAACTCAGACTGGCCTCTTCTTGTCACAGGTGGGTATTTGGGGGTGGGGTTGGCAGAGACTGGAGGAAAGAGCAGGACAAGGATCCTCTTGAGATAGCAAAGCAGCCATACTTCTTTTATTCTCCTTCTGGCCCGACCTGGTGGGGGGGTCCCCTACCTTTAAGTCACGTCCTGAGCAGCGTCTCCTTGGAGGGCTCCTTACTTATACCCTATGATTGGGGTAGCTATCCTTTCTAAGTCCTTTTCAGTTACCACCATGTTCCAAATGTGCTTTGCAACATTTTATTTATTTGCTGATTGTCCCCTCCTACAGGTATCCATGGACAGGCAGGTACAATGTCTGTGTCTCTGGTGTCCACCGGAATGCCTGGCTCATTACAGGCACCTCACCAAATACTAAATGTGTGAATTATAAATTTCTTTCATAAGAATCCACCCTTAATGTCATGTGCTGTGGTGTATTCTTAGGGACATTTTAGCACAAAGAGTAAGCATGTGCTTCTGTTTTTTCTTTCTTTCCACTCAGATGGACAAATTCATATAATTCATGTAACTGTACACTCAACCATGGAACCATGAATGTTAACAACAATTACATTAAATTAAGCAAACAGTTATCATTGGGCACCTAATAACTGCCAGGCAGTGTTTTAGGCACTTAAGATATAACAGTGAACAAAACAACAATCACTATACACTCTGATGCTTCATTAAATTGTGCTCCTAATCCTTCTTTAAAAACATGCCATATAGTCCTGGCAATGTTCTCATGCTTCAAGTTTGTATTGTGAGTTAGACTTCTTAAAATTCTGTTTTGATTCAGACATTTCCAGCAGCAGAGTTCATCATAGAATCTAGAAAAGCAGACCATTTGGGAGTTGATTTGCCCTTCACTGTGGCAAAGACAGTGACTTTCTGCTGACGACATTGATTGTAGACGTCCCCAGAGGCACTCTGCAAAACCACTGGACACACCCCCTTGACTTTCAATATTCTCCTCCGATGTGAGCATAAACAATAGGTTCCCCTCCCCCACTTTTTAAAACCTGTATGTTTAACTTTTATTAAGCAAGAGTGAACGCATTTCTCTTCTTTAACTCCTAACCAAAGAAATACAGCTTCTATGGCCATTTAGCTTTTAAAGAAATTGAATCTCATCTTTTCCCTTCCTCTGCCCAAGCTGCCTTTCAGCAGAGCAGATCCATCTACTAAGATGACTAAATTGCTTTCGGTGAGTCAGTTTGCTTTGTGTATAGGTAGAGTCTGGTCCACTCTAGCTGAGGATATTATCTCAATCACATGTGGACTAATATGCATGGGCAGGTAGAAGGAAGATGGGATTAAAGACTATACATGGTCTGTAACCATTTTTATTACTGCCTGGGAAATGATTCAAAAGTATTCGGCATTGGCTGGGTGTGGTGGTGCATGCCTACTATCCCAGCATTCTGGGAGGCTAAGGCAAAAAGATGACAAGTTTGAGCCTAGTCTGGACAAGTCAGCAATTTAGCAATACCTTGTCTCAACTAAAAGGAATTAAAAGAGCTGAGGCTGTAGCTCAGTGAGAAGGTTCTGGGTCCAGTCTCCACTACATCAAGGAGAATAGAGATACTTATTTTGTTCTTGCATGTGAGTAGTGCTGCCTTCCACATCCGCTGTGGAAAACTCAAAAGAGGATGACACCACACCTGCCCCGAGAAAGGGAATTACACTCTTTTTGAGAAAGCCAAATTTAAATACAAGTGGAACATCCCTTACCCAAAGCACTTGGGAGCAGGAATGATTCATTTTTTATCCATATTTTGAAATATCTGCATATATATGATATCTTGGGGATAGGACCCAAGTCTAAATGTGAAAATCGTTTATATTTCATATACCATATTGTTAGTGTATCTGTGTTATGACTGAAGATTTAAAAAAAAACAGCTATAAGTAAGGCCTGGGGAAGTTCAGTTAGAGTCACTGAAGAATATATTTAAGCAATAATGGATAAAACTCCCAACTGATTAAAAATTAAGGTTCATTAAGAATATAAAAAGAAGGCAAAATATTTACTTCTAAAAAGGGTTAATGACAAAATCTAGAAACACAGAATTTGCAACACATAACAGATCCTTGTCAAAGTACTAAGTCCTTACAAATCCATAATAAAAAGAAAAAATTAAAACAATGAATAAAGAATAGCGACACACAATTTCCAAAGTATTGTACATTGCTACTAAATATATGAAGTCATGCTCATCCACCCAAAGGAATGATAAAAACAATACCAAGTTACTTTTATTTGTTGATTTTGGTAAAAATAATGATTATTTTTCCAAAGACATTAATGAATGTTTATAAAGAATACACTTATTGGAAGATTATTTGGTATATCTCTTCTGAGGGCAATTTGGCAATATCAAAAAACAAGCAAATATGAAAACAAACTAACTACCCCATAATAAGACTCTAGATACAAAAAGTATACCATGATGTAGACATTAGAATCCTTGAAGAAAAATCTTTAATATATAAGAAAATGTGTATTATACACTAAAATTTAAAAACCAACTATGAACAGTTTGTACAATGTGTTCTTAATTTTTAAAATCTATATATCTAAATCAAATACAAGGGCAGCCATGGCCTGGGAGGGAAGAGAAACAGAAAGCAAATTTGCCCTTCCTGTGATCCAGTAGTGACTGTGGGCCAGGAGGAGAAACAAGATGTGTCCTTCCCATGAGCCAGCCAGCATGCATGCTGGGAGACAAGAGCTGAGCCCCACCCCTACCCCACCCCAGAAGCAACTGACTGATTCAGAGGATCACAGACTGAGTTGATAGCAACTGAGGTACAAAAACAACTTAATGCTTGTATTGCTTGATTGACTTCATCAGCTTAAGGCTGGTAGTCTGAGCATCTATTTAGATGATAACAACATGCAATATAGCAACTATGGGAGATTTTCTTCTGTTGTGCACTTGAAATAGGATATTGTTCTCACTGTTTTGTTTTGCTCCATTTTATTGTTTTGTTTTATTCAATGTTTTTTAATTGGTTTTTATTCTGTCCTGTTTTGCTTGATTTTATTTTGTCTGATAGTAGGGGCAATAATTTTGAAGATAGCAAGAGGCATTATGGTACCAATTGTTGATTTCCTATTGTTCTATTTTGAAGTCCTATGTCACTTTCACTTTTTTTGGATTGGCTTTATTCTGTTTTATTTTTTATTTTATTCTTTATAAAATAAAATGAAAAATAAATCAAATATAAAATGTAGTCCTTGAATTCTGATTCAAACAAGTAAATGGTAAAAACATAGTTTTGAGGGAAAGAACCCAAATATGGACCATGTGCTACATGGAACAAACTTAAGGTTGATTGTTATAACTATGATATTTTAGTTATAATTCTCAAAAGTCTTTTGTATTAGAGATACATATTGGGTTGAAATCTTACAGTGTGAAATTTTATAAACTCTTAGATTTGCTTTACAATGTTAAGGTAAAGTAAGGAAATTCAGTAAGAATGACAAAGAGTTGACGATTATTAATTAGACAGTTTTATTTTGAAAATACCCAGAATATAAATGTTAATTTTTTAAAAAGCAAAATTTCACAGCATTTAAAAATAATATATGCATATGAATAGAAAAAAATTGAAATAGTATCTGCCAAAATAATCACAATAATTATTGCTGATTTGACAGAATAATGTTTTTATTTTTTGATTCTTTAGGTATATTTTCAAGCTACTACAATAAACACAGCTTTTGTAAATTAAAGAAAGTCTAAATGCTTTTTAAAACTTTTACGGTTTTGACATTAAGATATAAAGGAAAGAGGACAGCAAGAGCTGAAAGAGAAAACGTGAGACCTAGAGATGGCCTGGGAGGAAACATACTCCAAATAGGACTTTAAAAAGTGGTGGTGACAGTTGACATCTGAGAAGAATCTAAAACTCAGGAAGGGATGTTGAGAAGAGAAAGGAGTTAGAGAAGGTAGAAGTTGGGGTTCAACAGTATCTATGTTATTATATGTAATATTTTTGCTGATCTGTCCTGAAGGTAATGGTTTCACAATTGAATCTGGTTTATTCTCTCATTCCATTCATCTACATGGCCCAGGCACTGTTGGAGAGGCTGCAAGTGCAAAGCTGAATAAGTCCTCATGAACTTATAAACTAGAAGCAGCAGCAGTAGAGAAAAAGTAAAAAACCACACAGATAGTCAATTGTAGCAACTATTATGAAGGAGACATATATAGTACCGCAGGAGCCTCGAACAGAAAGAGCTGATCTAGTCCTGAGGGATCCTGGGAAATTTCTTTGAGGAAGTTTTGATCTTAGGGATGAGAAAACGGTGGGCAAAGAACAGGGCAGGAGAACTTAAACACAGGGAAGAATTTCCTCAATGGCCTTAATGATGGAAGAAACGTGATCATCTGGGTGGCGAAGAGAAACTCAGTGACTCCAGAACAGGAACTGAACGGTACCGGGTCTGAGTGAGACTGAAGAGAGAGGCTGTGGAGAGCATGCAGAGAGCCTCAGGCTGTGACAAGGACCATGGCTATTCCAGTTTTTGCTAAGAATTCTGGGAAGTCATCAAAGCAGTTCAGGTAGGAGTGATGCCAGTAGTGTGTAGGTACAAGGAAAGACTGCTCCTGTCTAGACTGTTCAGAAGTCTACGGAGCTAGTCCAGACAGAAGAAGTTGGTGCATTTGACTGAGACTGTGGTATTGAAAGTAGGGACAAGTGGGTAGATTAAAGAGATATTAAAGTCCCCAAATGGAAGGAAAAGCTGGAAAAGGAGACTGAAAATTAGCTGGAAAAGTAGGAAGATCAGCAGACTAGCTTCAAGGAAGGTAGGTTTGTCTGGAAAGAAGATATATTTAAATAAGTTGAATGCCGCCGAATGATAGCAATTGAATTACGCAAACTCTAGGCTACTGGTGACTTTGGTGGGCTGTTTAGGGGTTGAAAAGTGAGGTGAGGGCGAGACGGGAGTGACCAAACACTGACTGAGGCAGCCATAAGAGATGAGTGGGGGAGACTTTTAAAGGTTGGAGGAATTTGAACTTGTATATAGGAAAAGGAAGGAGGCTTGAAAGACATTCGAAATGATAGTATGAGGTTTTTCGGAAATAAAAGGAGATGAGATTTAATGCCCTGAGTGGGACTGAGCTGGACAGGAAGACTCCTTTGATAGACCAGGAGCCAGGAAATGAGATGGTGACAGGCAGGAACTTGGTGGATTCCTGGCAGCAGCTTGCGGGAATTCCTTTCTGATCTCTTTCGGTATCTCTGAGAAGGGAAGGGATGTTGCATTTCATTGGTCCGCGTTTGTGTTTGTGGCGTGAGTGTGGAGTGAGGGGTTTAAGAATGAGAGGAAGTTCTTTATGTTGAATATGAGTGTTATGTATTGCAAAAGTGTACCAGTCAAATTAGGTACACTTTTAGAAAATGTACCTAATTAGAAAAGAATGCGAGGAAGGATGGCTAGAAGGGAATGGTATGGGAAGCAACTCAACTAAGGGACAGAAGAGGAGATGCTAAGTCAAAGTCAGAGAGCTGAGCTCCAAGTGTAGTAGAAAGTCCAGGAAAGTGGTGTCCACTTCTAGAGTCCCAACAGTAGAACAGGCAGAGGGGCTCCGTGGTCACCACCACTGCTCCTGGACGCTGCATTGAATGATGACAATGGAATGACAAGGGGTGGTGCTTTCAGGTGGGTAGCATATACACCAGGTGCCACAGGGAGGGACTCACCTGCATGATCTCATTTAAGCCTGACAGCTCTGTGGGGTTGATATTCTTTCCCTTAATGGCAGATGGAACCGGAGGAATTTTACTCCTTGCCCAAAGTTGCATGTCTTACAAGTAGAAGAACTCGAATTCCAGCCCGCTCCCCTCTGCAGCTTTGCTTGCAGTTCCAGGGCCCTGCAGGACCCTGGAATGATTTCCCTGCTTTCTTCCTTCACTCTGAATGCTTACACTAAGCCCCCAGGGCTAGGAATTAGACCACTCATGCCTCTGTTATTTTCGACCTGACAAACCATTGCAATTTTAGCTCAATTTATCCTGGTCCTGGCATATGTGACTATTGCCAGTTTCCACAAGTGGGAAAGAAGACAGTAGGTGGTTAATATTTTATGTGCACAAGTTGACCAAGCACAGTCAATTTTCATTTTTATCCAACAAGAAATGAATTAATGCATGATCAATCTGTTTCCCCAGTTGAACACAGGATCTGGCTATACTTTGAATCTAGCCTTTTACTTGAGTCTGCCTTATAACAGGGAAACCAACTGATCTAGAAGCTGCCTGCAAATGAACAATCTGGTCATCCAGAAAAACTAGGGTTTCTATCCCTTTCCCATAGACACCAAGTTCCTATCTCTTGACAAACAGCTGAGTAACAGGCAAACGATACAATGTCTGCCTAATCAGGGAGCATGCAAAAAGATTGCATTGCTGTGTATCTTTTCTAATAATAACCAGAGAGCCAGGGCTGGCTAGGTCACACCCGAGTCATTTAGGAACAAAAGCAAGAGAAGACCTCCCAATCCCTGAACCTCGGCCTGGGCTCATGACTGTCTTCTTTTTCTGTTCCTTAGTCGTTCATTTTAATTTTAACACTTCCCAGAAGTCTTTTCTCTTAAGTTTTCAGAATTTAGAATTGGAAAAACCACGCTAAGACCAGAGGATACTGGGCCTCTGACTTTACCTTCCAAATGATTACTTCCTGTGTGAATTTGCCTGAACTGTAGCATATGCATTCAAGTTTCTGGGCACATTTATTCATTTGTTCATTAAATCAATTAATTGAAACCCCACTGCATGCTGAGCACTAGTAAAAGCACTGAAAATATGTAGGAAGGAAAACAGACATATCATCGTACCATGGACCTTTCTAGAAGAACAAAACAATTTAATGTTGACATTGTTGATTAATTTCAAATAGAATAAAGTTCAAACAAAGTTCCCAATATATTTGGTACTTTATTTTTCTCCATGATATCTACAATTCTGTATGACACTGTACTGTTTGCTCAGTTACTTTAGTGATTAGTATCTTCCTCCCTCCAAATTTTCAATCCTTGGTGTTTGCTTGGGGCTTTACTAATCCTTTCTTGACAGTTTTTGTTCATGGTATCTATACCCATCCTTCTCAAGATAAAACATAAGCAGGCACAATGCTAGGCTTATCTATTAATATGAAATTACCTTAGTATTTTTTTGCAGTGACTTTTGGGTGTTAATGCTTGTAAAACTATGGCCATTCTTATCAAGCACTTGGAGTTGGATCCCAGCTCTAGAACTCACTGTGAGTGTAACTTTTGACTAACCTCTGGGCAGTTTTCTCATATGTAAAATGGGCATAATAACCTTGATTCATAAGGTTTTCAGAAAGACTCACTTACTGTAGTATTTAGTCCTTGGTGCATTGATGATGCTTAAAAGATGATTATCTCTGCAACCCTCCCCTTACTGACCATTCAGCCTGCTGTTACCAGCTCCCAAAATAATATAACCAGGGATGTTTAAATTATTTTTGCTTCACTGAAACAAAGAGAACATAATCAAGAACAGCAGCATTATTTGATAATACTTCAAAAACACATTGTGTTTGATGTGTGGTGCTGGATCTGTTACAGATTGTTATTCAACTCTGGCTTTGTGCGATTTGCATTGGTAACATGAGCCTGTCCAGGGTCCCAGCTAGGAGAATTACAAGGTGGGCTTCCAGTCATAGTTGGGTTTTTTCCTTCCTGTGCTGCCAGGTAGAGGTTGAACGAGCATTCAACAGAAATAACACAAAACCTTCAGCTGAGTTTGCCAAGCTTTTTTGATTTGAGAACAGGACCCAGGGAGCAGAGCCTATCTCCCCACCTTGGAATGACCTTGAGTGTTCCCAGATTACAGCTCAGGTGGGTTTCCTGCCCGTTCTCACCTCCACCTTGGGTGCAAGCCCACAGGGGCTGTCTGTCTGGGAGGTCAGCAGGAGTGGGACAGAGAGGAGGAGCTGCAGAGAAGGCTGAGTGGGTTATGGTCCCAGTAATACCGACAAGGAGAAAGAAAAAGAAAAGAAAGAAAGAAGGAAGGAAAGAAAGAAAGAAAGAAAGAAAGAAAGAAAGAAAGAAAGAAAGAAAAGAAAGAGAAAGAAAGAAAGAAAGAAAGAAAGAAAGAAAGAAAAGAAAGAGAAAGAGAAAGAAAGAAAGAAAAAAGAAAGAAAGAAAGAATAAGACAGGGAGGAGAAAGAAGGGAAAGAAAAATCAGTGGGAAAAAGGGAGAAGACTACCTAATGATCCCTGAGCATTTTAATACATATTCTAAGTCATTTCATTTAATTTTCACAGCAGTCCTACAAAGTACTCTTTTAATATCATAAAGAAGGTCTTTCTGGTACTCTTGTCTTTTTTCAAGAAATTTTAGTCATCACACATGTTTTCCCACTCAATTATATCCAAACTCTGTAGCATACCCTTCAAATTTCTATATAAACAGGCCCCCGTAGCTGAGGGGACCATGTCAACACCAGCTCAAAGCAGACCCTTTGGTGGGTAGGTAAAAGGAGGTGCTACCTAGGTCATTCTATACATCTCTTCTCGAGAGTTATTGCACTGCCCCAAATTCACCATATGTGTTCAAGTACACAAAAACTAACCAAATCCTGCCCACCCTGTCTCTAAGTGCAAAACATATATTTAAACACCTAGTTTTAAAACAACTGGCCCTGGGAAGTCTTTCCCAAGTTTTCAAAACGAGGTAGCAGAGTACAAGAGCCCAGCGGCAGTAGCCATGTGAAACCAGTGGGTTTAAACCCCAGCACCACCACCTGCATGCCACAAGCACACAGATAGGTCACTTAGGCTCTGCCTCAGCTCCCTTTTCTGTAACTTGGAGATTGGTGACCGCTTCATGGAGTGGCTGTGAGGGGCAGGAACTGACCCCACAGGGACTTCAGGTGTTATGTGGCCGCGAAAGCATCTCACCAAGTTGCTGGGCACAGATGTGCACACGTTCATACATGTACACATATGTGTCCTCTACCTACAAGACATGCACTTTCCAATTTGAGGCTAAACAAAGATGCTAAATGGACTGATCAGTGTCCAAGTGGAATGCTGGCTGCTAAAGAGCTCCACGAACAGTTTGTCTCCTGTAGTTCATACATTCTATGATGAGGATTTTGAGCATCTTAATGGATGCAACTGTTAACCTTTCCATGCTCCCCTTCCAGGACCCAAATAATTCTACGAGCCATCTACAACCATCTCACCCAGGCTCCTTGCTGGTTAGTGTGGGATGGCCTCAGATCGCTCTTGCAAGTAGGTAGAATAGCTTCCCGGTCATGTGATGCTGTAGAAGAGTTCAGTAACATTTATTTTGCCTAAGACCTGCCTTATTGAAATGCTAACACTCCTGAGATAAGTAACTGGTGTTTTCTATCCTCAGTTATTTTTACCTTAGTGTAAATGCTTTTCAAATCCTCTATGACTAAAGGTCTCAGAAAAGACATGGGATATTCTAGGGTTGGAGGAGAAACTGTAAAGGCTAAGAGAGGGTGTCCGAGATGAATTCTGTGCACATCACACTTTGGCTCAGAGCAAGAACACCCTTGCAGGGGGCACTGTTCCATCTGGGGCTGAATGTTGACCTGAAGTAACCTGAATAAGTCCCAACCCTCTGAGCCCCCAAACAGGCATATTCTTGACTCATTTCAATGTCATCTGCTTGCCTGAAGTCCCAGTTTCCAACCACTTTTGTTGTGGTTATTGTCTGTTGCTATTATTATCTGTCATTTTAAGGCTTTTTCCCCCCACACAGATTTGAATTGAATATTCCAGAGGGGAGATATTGCTAGAATTCAGTTTTGAACTTTTGCTTCATATTGTGACCAATTAAAATAGGACTAACCACAGAATACACTTTTTCTTCAAGCATCACCCCCAGCAGAGAGAATGGAGTTTGAATGCCATGGCATTATTTTCCATGCTGTTTTGACTTAAATAAGAGAAATGTTTTTTTTTTTATAAACTTCTTTGAAAACTTTTGACAATGCTATTTGTTGGATTATTTTTCTCCTAGCCCATGTATATATTGGTTGAAATTTCCTAGTATGTTTTTTCTCCTCTGTCAAGTCTCCTTATGTAATACAAAGCAGTGATCTCCCTGCGTGACTAAAAGCTGAGTGAGATGACTTTTAGAGATAACATTAACATACAGAGAGGATGCAAAGCTCTGGAAACCCAGCCCTTCCTGCAGCCATTCAAGTGACTTCTTCCTTTTTCTGCAAACCCCAAGCATATTCCTTAGGCCCCACAGCCCCTCTCCATGAAGATCCTTGCCTTCTGCCTCATAAAGGAAATAGAGCACTGCCTTGCTGCGTTTCGTACTGCTATCACACAATCCCGCAGACCAGTCAGTCTATCAACAATAGAAGTAGGTTTGGCATGCAGTCCTGGAAGTTAGAAAGTCCAACATCGAGGGCCACACCTGGTGAAGGTCTCCTTTCTGTGTAATCAAATGGCAAAAGGACAAAGAAAGACACAAGGAAAGCTCTTCCAGCCTCAAGCCCTTTTCTAATCAGAATGAATTCATTCCTCAATTTGGAACCCTCCTGAAGAATCACTCCTCAAGGCCCCTGTTACACTGGGGATTGTTTCCAACCCGAGTTTGAGGGTCACATTCAACCACATCAAGCACATCATTGTGAAGAGGCTGGTGAGGCCCCTCTCCACATTGGAGACATATTCACAACAGTGGCCCTGTTCCCTCCACTACCTCCTCCTCCTATGCAATTGACTCCTTACCTTTATCCTTTCTTTGGCATTTGTTTAAAACTTACTTCCTCTTTGGCATTTTCCTCCTCCCTGTCTTTACCATGTCCCAAATTAAAAATATGCCCACAATCCCTCCTTCATCCTAACAAACCTCCCTGCACACCCCATCCCCCATTGGTCTGTCTTCCTCTCTCACCACCGGAATTGGAAGAACCAGTCTGTGCTCTTCACTACACCTTCTTACTCTCACACAGATCTTGACTCGCTAAAATATAGGTACCCTATCACGACGCATTTTATTGACAGCCTAACAAGGATTCACAAGTGCAGGCTGAAGTCCAGGAAAGCCCCTGGATACAGGCAAGGCCTTTGGTAAGAAGCACAATGTAGAAACTGAAAATCAGAAACAGAGGTTAAAGTTCAATTGCCTCTTTTGGAGGGAGGGTAGTTTTGTTTCCTGAGCCATGACTAGTCCGGAAATGCCCAGATCCAGATATAATAAGCGGTAAACTCCAACAGAAGGTAACAGCGGACAATCTCAATGTCCATGCCTGTCCTTGACCTGGACCCCACAGAGATAAACAGAAAGAACAACCAGAGAGACCTGGCCTTCCTGTGAGAAGCTGGGAGGGAGTCTAACAAGAGAGAAAGCACAGGACTGCTTCGTTGGGCCTTTGAGGTTTACAGGAATACTTGTGCATTCCAAGAAGAAACGAAGGTGCCTGCCTCTCTGGATGTTCCTGCCCATTCTTCCCTGTCCTATTTCCCTGCCTCTCTGTTCTACAGTCTGTCTTAGGAAATGAAGAAAAGTTACCTTGGCACAATATTCTCTGCAATATTTTCCTGCTAGAAATTGTCACCTCTTTTCTATTAAGATTGCAAAGGCAAGAAAAGCAATATCTTCTTTTTTATTACGAAGGTGGAAAAATAATTCAGCGGTTTCACCTTTTCCAGTCTACTCCTGCCCTTCCTTCTCCAGCCCATGCTTATTGTCTGTCATTGCAGTGCCTGTAGGGTAGGGCCTCCAAAGGAGACTTTTGACGTCTGTATTGAGCATGCCATGCAGAAGCAGTGCCCACTCTGATGTGGACCAACCAGTGAGCTGAGCCCATCAACCCATTTCATATAAACCATGCAACAGCCAACAGATGGCAAATCATTAGACTTGTGGCCACTTCTGTTTCAGCCTTGATTTGAACTTGTCAAATCCAGATAAAGAGTTTTATGTTGCAATATTCATGTCCAGTGGGCCTGGGGATTCTCAAAGTCTTTACTTTTTTTCTTTTTTTCAATCAATACTTTGAAATCTCTTAGGGAAAAGAGGAAGTGAAAGAAGAAATGAAATGGACATGTGATGTCCTTAAGAAGAAGAGGGAAATTAACAGAGCGAACACTTGGTCTTACTTGACTCAGTGGATGAAGTTGCTGCTTTTAAAAACAGATGCTTTTTAAAGCATGGTGCCATCTGAAAGGTGGCTGCCACTCACTGCCACACCGCAGTGCCATTTGAAGCACCTGTTTTGGCCTTTTCTCTGCTTCATTGACAATCTTCATTTGCTTGCTTCACAGGAGGTGTTCATACCTTCGTGAAAAAAGCCCCTTTCCTGGACAGAACCAGGATAATGAAAATTAATTCACACGCACACACACACACACCAAAATCTCTCAAGAGTTTAAACCACTGCTTCATTCACTCATTCTACCAGCTATGAAGTTGAGAATAAATACTATTATACCCATTTTACAGAAGGGGATAGTGAGAAGGGCAAAGGTTCAGTCCAAATTTGTTTCTACATACTAAGAATTAAGAATCTGAGCAGTCAGATGACTGTGAATTTACCTTTGTCATGTACAAATGTTGTGTCCTTAAGAAAATTAGTCAAAGTTTCCATTTGGGCAAATAAGGTGATACACATCCTGAACTTTGAACAGTGCCCATGTGCAGAGGGGCGCTGCTCTGCACTAACATTCAGCTGAAAGGCAATGCAAACAGCGCCCCCTGGAGTTGTGCAACTCAACCACTATACCAGGCGTATGGCATATGACACTTTCTCAGTAAATTGTAGCCATTGCTATTAGCTTGGACGCTTTTATTCTGGCAACAGGAGAATAGGGGATTCAGAACAACCTTGTCTTTGACCTTAAGAAAACATGTAGGGGTAAATGTCAATTTAAGGACATTAGAAGGTCTCTAAAGCAATAAGAAATTGCACTGCTAAGATCCCAGAGAAGAAAAAAGTCAGTTTTTTAAAAATCATGTTTAATTGACATGATATTTACACATATTTATGCAGTACCATGTGATCTTTTGATTTATGTATATACTGGGTAGTGATTCATTCAGGGTGATTAGCATATCCACCACTCTTATCATTTCTCTGTGATGAATACAATCTAATTCCTCTCTTCCATTTATAGATGTAGAATGTGTTGTTATTCTGCATATTCACTCTACTGTGTCAAGGAAACCTGGAACTCAGTCTTCCTATCTACTCAACTACCTTCTCTGGAACAGTGGCTTTCAAAATTCAGGCCCTGAGTCAGCAGCAGCAGCTAGGAATTTTCTAGAAACACAGCTTCTCAGGCTCCACCCACATCTGCTTGGGCAGAAACTCTGGGGTGCAGCCTAACCCCTTGCACTTGCACACATACCCCAGTTGACACTTAGCTGAGATCTGAGAGCACTATAGGCACCTGTAATTCTGAAGGCACCACTGAGAGGCTGAAGGCCTGGGCAGGGACTGTCACCCTCTCAAGAGTGTGGGGAGTCAGAAACTGGAGGAAACAGCTTTGTCAGATGGTTCTTCTTAAGGATCCCCCAAGAGCTTGGACTCACGACAGCAGCCCTCTGGAACCACAAGAGCCTCTTCAATGTCAGCTAACTTATGTGACCATAAGTAGAAGGTCAAAAACCTCAGTTTCTCCTCAAGTGGGTACTCTTTGTTCTAATAGTAAAAAGTCATTATTCTTCTTCTCTCACAAATTCCTTTCTGTCTGCCCATTCAGTATTAGAATTCATCAGATCTTGGTCTTTGCCTCTATTTTCTATAAGCTTTTGCCAAATAAGCTGATTCATCTTACTGTTTGTTATGGATTGAGAAGTGGTGGTCAATTTAACACCAGCTGGATTACATCAGCGTGGCGCTGAGCCGAGATGCTTCACCTGAGGAAAGCTGCCAGCATAAATGGAGACGTGGAAAAGGAGAAAGAGAGCATTGAGGGCATTGAGGCATTAGTGCGTTGAGGCATTGTGAGTTCTCCTGTGAGTTGCTGTTTGAGCCTTTTGGTTCTCCTGGAGAAGCTCTAGTCCTCACATCGAGCATTGCTTCCTGGCTCCAGAGGGGAAGACGTGTGCTGCTTGGTCTCCAGGATGAACTCGTCACACTGGCTTCCTGGCATGTGCTCAGCTGTGCTTGTCGTCAGAGGAGCTTGGGACCTCCGTGTCCCTGAGGATGGCTGTGTTGCTTTTCAGGACAATCCTGGTGTTTGTTGTGAGTGTGACTTCTTGGCTCCAGCGTAGAACCCTCAACCTACCAGCACAGCTCCTTCACCCTACTGGCATAGACTTCCTAGTTTCCATCGCTGACCTGGGAGCCTTCCCAGCACGGATCCGTAAAAGAGACTGGCGTGAATCCTTCTCATGGGCTCTAGACCTCTAGTTGGACTTGTGGAAGGCATTGTCGTGAGCTCTGGGTCTTCATCTGGACTCATGTGGGACAATTGCTGTGGGATTTAGGCTCTTGACTAAATATCCTATGTCTTTGGTGTTGTGAATAGATTTCCTGCATTTTCTTATGTTAACTCTGGGTGACCATCATAAAAATAATATTATAAACTCCATGTCCTGATTCTAATTGTTCTCTGTATAACCCCTGACTACAACACTGTTTTAATCATCATTAATACATAATTTCACACACATGCACACAGACACACTCAGCTTAAATGGCCTATCTGTGCCCAAGACCCAGAGAGCAGAGAATCAGCTAACTGCTGGATCGCCTTTTCTATATCCATAAAGCACAGATCTGAGTGAGGCTCAATAGGTCTAAAAGTAAAGTTATCATCCCTCCTCTGAAGCGTGTCTCCTCCAAGGGTTTCCCCTACAATTAATGTGCTCCTAAGCTATGGAGTCCCATAAGCTAGAAACCCAAATGTTATACTTGACTCCTCTTACCCTCTCATCCCCTGAGACTAATCTCTGTCATTATCTCCTCAATGGCTCTTCAATGTGTCTCCTTCTAACTCTGTCTCACCCTCAATCAAACTGCTTTCATCTACGCCACAGCCAAGTAGAGAGCTTCCTCATCGTTTAAGATAAAGGCCACCTCTTTACTTAGTGCAGGTTCTGTGTGATTTGGTCCCTACCTATTAAACCTTATCTCCAAAGTCACTCTTTCCCCTTCTCCTCCATCCACTCTGGATTCCTTTAAATCTCTTCCTCTGATGCTCCTTCTTGTCACCGGGCCTTTGCATATGCCTAAAATATTTATTACTGCCCCCTTCATGGTTAGTGACAATTAATTCTTCCCATCTCAGTTTGCTGCTTAGTACTTTCTTGGAGAAGCTTTGTCGATTTCCCAAATTAATTTGTAGCCCTTACATGTTTTTATGAAACCTATTCTTCTGTGCCTCTCCATTTTTGTGAGTTATATGAATCATGTCTGCTATTGTTGACCACTGAATCACTGCCATATATCCATAACATACATATAGGAGATGCTCAACGCATCTTATAAAATAAATAAGTGACTAAACAGAAAAAACATAGCCATTATTATTCCAAAATGAGAAAATTGGCTTCTCTGTCGCTAAAGTAAAAAACATCCCAGGAGAATTCCACACCTGTGGCTCTTAAATTGGCATTCCAGGTCACTGGTTAATAAACATTTTTTTTCTTCCTATGGTTGGATCTAGTTGAGAAGTAGGCAAAGGAGAGAAACTGATGAAGATCAAATGTCAATTTAATTACCAATAAAGCTGAATTAGAGAGCCATGCTCCGGGTTTCCTAACACATCCCCTCGGGTACAAACTTGCCTGTTCAAACTGCTGGACTCATCTGTGCAAGAGCAGACCAAGGTCCAAGGAACTTTGCCCATGGATTAGCAGGGATGCTCACATGCAGAGGTCGAGTTGCTCCACCGCAGACTGAGAGGCAGAGGAGGCTGGGTGGATTGTGCCTGGAATGTTCCTTTAAACTTGCCGAGTAAGTAACTCACTCCTGCCACCCAAAGAAGTGCGAGTAGACAGGCCAACGATGTTATTTTAACAGGCTCCCTTGCAGGGAAAGAAGGGGCCAAGAGAATTGAAGTTTCTTTAACAAATAAAATTAATGTGCAAATATTAGTTGAAATGTATTTAGTGTTGAAAATGTGGTTTTTTTAAAAGACAAAGTAAGCTCAAGTATCTTTTTTTTCAATTAATAAGATTGATTCACTCTATCATTTCCTTTATTTTCCTCTTCTTGACTATTATTTAGTTGGTTGTCGCAGATATGAATTAACACTTTTAACTTCATTATTAAAAATTTACTAAATTAGGGACTGGGGATTTAGCTCAGTGACATAAGCACCTGCCTTGCAAGTGCACGGTCATGAGTTCGATCCTTGGTACCAATTTAAAAAAATTTACTAAATTACAAATGAAGTATCATACCCAGATGCACATATATATGTTATTGATTGCATGATGATTTCTTTTATGATATATCACATCTTCTCTTGTATCACTTCAAATTATTTGATTAGTTATACAATGTTTATACAGAATTCAAAGCCCCAGAAATATGAAGCTGGTTGTACAAGTTTAGGAGTGCCTTCCACTGCAGGTAACAGAATGTTCAACTAACAATGCCTGAAGTGTTCAAGATCTTTAATTAGCTTATATGCAGGAAGTTGAGCAGTATTTTCATTTTGACACAGGGATTCAACAAAGACACCATACACATCCTCATGTCTTTCTGTTTATCACACCCCGTGTGTTGACTTTCTATCCCAGGCTTGTTGCCTCAAGGTTGCAGAATGATGAGTAAGGCCTGGAAACATTCTCATCACAGGAAAAAATGAAAGATTCAATCACAGAACTCTGACACACTCCCCAGTACTGTGTTGCATGGTACTCTTGGCGTTCACCAATGCGCGATAAGTTTGTACTTAAGACTACACCAGCTGGGTGGAGCACACTGCTGAATGAAATCAGAGTCTATAACTGAAGAGGTGAGATGTTGAATAGGCAACTACTAATGTAGCCCTGGTGTGTCTGATAATTGCTCATAATATTATGGCGAGCATCACCAGTTCTTCACTGGGTAATAAACAGAGGAAGGAGTATAATCCAAGAGATACAAGCAATAATCTCATCTACCATTGGCTCAGCTGTTGCTAATGGTGGAAATGGTAAGGACAATAGCATGTCTAGGAGCAGAAAAAAGAGACTGCTGAGGAAGGTAAGACCTTGTGAGATTCTACATGTTTGAAGAAGAGAGCTGGAGAGCAAAGAAAGAGAACAGGAAGTGAAGAGAAACCCAGAGCAGCAGAAGCGGAAGTGTCTGGGGACACTCAGGACACAGCTGCTGGCAGGAGGAAGAGACTCTCGCTGGGGCATGAAGAGTGAAGAAGGGACAGCAGGACCTGTAGGGGGAGGATGGGAAAGCCTGGCTGAACATTACAGAGTTTATCCATTGGGAAGAAGGAGCTGCAGAAGGAAGACATAAAGAAAGCAGCTTAGATTGGCAATAAGAAACAGGATAGATTAGACTACAAGGGACAAATCAGGAGGTTATACAATGCCATGGGATGAGACCTCAATAAGGACATTCTCACTGACCCCAGTGGACTGTCCAGAGTAGCTGCTGAGACTTTTCCACCCTCTTTCAGGACATCCTATAAGAAAAGATAGTAGATGCCCCCCTGACAAACGCACACAGCTAGGCTGTAAGTAATCACAGTCAACCATTTCCTGCATGGTCTCCATTCTGAGTGATGATGTGAAGAATAAATAGTTTATTTGAAGTAATGAAGGGAGCCTTCAGGAGTTCCACCAAAAATAATTTTTTAAATCTCAAGTCATTGCTTGTCCAGTTAGTTACTTGTGACTTGGCTTCGCAGACACGGGCTGCAGGCATTCCAGGAAGTGGAAGTAATTGTTGAAAGTTCCAGGGAAAGGCCTTCCCCAGGCAGGCATATGGATGTGACCAGGAAGTGAATTCCATATGAAAGTTGGGACCCTCACGTGTCTTCTTTTTCACCAGCCATTTCTGAACAGGCCAAAGGAAAGACAGCTTTATCCATAGAGTCTAAAGAAGGTTCCTTCACAGAAGTGCAGTGGCAAGGTCACCCTCTCCACGAAGCCCACACCCTGCCTGCTCTGTCACTGGGATGTCCTACGACTTGGAGCAAAAGCATTCCTGATGCAAACCTTCGCTCTGCACCCATTGAACTCACTCTACGACTGGTGATCTGCAGACATGTCAGCCAAGTGCACAAGGAATAAGTTACTGGTTCCCTTGATATGCCTATCACAGGCTGTTGGGTCAATCCACTGCTGCCTTTGTGTTATCAGTCTGTCACTTACACACTCAGTGACTTGGGGCTTCTTTCTGCCGCAGTCTTCTCATCTGTGGAATAATAATAGTGCATACTCTATGGATGTGTTTGAAGAATTCAATGAGATCATGACTGTAAAGCGCTTGGCTCGGTGCTGGCTTAAAGTTAGCACTCAATAAATGTTAAGCACTGTATCTTTTACAGATGAGGAAACAGTAATCCAAACAGAGTAGCACAAGGGCCCAAGGTCATTCAGATAAATGCTGTGCATGCTCATTTTCATGGACACATCTTTCCTCAGTGATGTGTCAATAAGTCAGCAAATATTTATGAAGTGGCCATGAGGTGCAGAGTTCTGAACTAAACATTCAGAATTTATGCCCAAGGATGGGAATACTTTGTATCTTAATGGAATTTACTGTCGGACAAGGGTGTTTAGCTTTTCATGGTCAGCTCAGCTGCATGCAAGGCTGGCCTCACAGATAAAGAAACGGGCGCCTCTAGCTCTGTGCAAAGGGACTCATGAAGCCACTCACACAACGCACGTTGGCTGGTCAGGGCTATACACGCAGCACAGCAGCTTTGCACCGAGTTTTGTCTTCCTAGAAAATGGATTCATCCAAACTAACCCATTTCTTTCCCTCTTCATTTGCAAATCCTCTGCAATAAAATAGTTCTGCCGCAGCCTGTAAGCAATGTCTCCAGCCAGAGCCAGAACCATGAGTATTAACATTTCTTATATCTACTAATCTACAAATGCAAATATTCCCAGGAAAGAAAAGGCTGCTGATAATGACGTGCATTTTTAATAGATAGACATGTGTACATATGTGTAATACAAGCATTATATTCTATGGCAACTGACTTTTCCCAGAGCGGGGACTGAGGTCCCTCCCAGGGCCTGCTGGATTCGCAGGGCAAATTAGCGAACATAGAGCCAGGGGAAGGAACCAGAGGCCACAGGAGTGGGCAGCTAAATGTCTTGCTTCCTCATCCAGTGTTGCCCTTCTTCCTGCCATTTCAAGTCCCCTCATCTCCACCAACTTGCTGCTGAGGACTATCCTTGAGCAGAACATCACACAGGCCTGGTGACAGACCGGGCACTATCTTGGCAGGAGCCCTCTGCCACTTAAACCCTGAGAAGGACTACGTGGCCCTGTCTTTCAAAAAGCTCTTCTGCACATCACTCAGTAAAAACAGGAAGGGACTCAAAGCATTCCCCCTGTGGGACACGAATCTCCAGATTTTATAAAACTTCTGCAGCTTAGGGATCCCATCCCTCCCATCATTTTCCAGAGAATGAACTCGTCAGCCCTCACCTTCTGACCACATTTAGCTTGCAGTCCTTATTCCCTGGTGGTCCTTGGAGGAGCCACTCTAAAACAAGTCTGCGCTGTTTTGTGAGCTCAGAGGAATTTTACCTCCCAAGTGCTGAATGTAGACACAGTGTCTACCTAAATTCCATGTCCCCTAGACATTTCCTCATTGGGTGTTCAGGTGAGAGAGGACTATCTGGCCTCAGTGCCCACACCCTTAACCCTGATAAACTAATTCACACTAAGCTGTCCATGACCGGCGAGGACATTCTAATCTCCCTCCCAAAACAAATTGCACTCTTTAAGTGGAGTTCTTCAACACATTTCAAAAGTTCTCCAGTGATAGTCTTGCTATTATATGGGACATTTCGTAGGACAGGTTTGTTTAGGCCAATGGAGCAGTGTGATTGGTGATCCACTCCACTGTAGAACGACTGGCTCGCGTAGGTGACATATGTCTGCCAGGTGCCATCTAAGTGGATTTTACTAACGGGCAGCCCAATAAACAGCCCAACTGCAGAAGAAAAGGCACAGTGGAGACACGGAGAAGCACCTGCTCTCACCTCTGGGAAGCAATCACCTGGTTGGCCACTGAAACGTGATACTTGCCAGCCCTTCCTGTCAATGGCTACGCTGTGGCAGGAAACACGCACTTCCACTGAGCCTGGCACGAGGTTGCCAAGAGCCTGCACCTGACAGGCACCCTGGGGAACCTTCCAGTAGGCAACAAGAGCAAAAGAGGGGTCTGCTTTAAGAACAAGCCCTGGCCTGGTTCATCATGCAGAATGCAGACCTGGTATGCTGCTCTTGTCTATAAAAGATGGGAAGCAAGGTCCTGGTCCAACAGGTTCTTCTGCAGGGTCTAAAGCTGTCCCATCATTCCCACTCTGCAATACTTCTGCCAGCTCGAGAATTGTAGGATAAAATTGCATTTGAGAAAAATGGGCACAATAAAATAGGAATGTATGCCTCCAAGGAAGAGCCCCCCAGATAAGGCATTGCTAAAGTCCCAGAGATATAAACCATAAAACACAGAGAATATTTGCGCAGTGGCTGAAGTTTGACTCTGGTCATCACTACCGTGATCACTGCTAATCATTCAGTATGTGACCTTACCCAGAAGAACTACTAGATGTTAAAAGAAACTCAGAACTCCCAGAAAATAGCAACTTGATGAGCAAACAGTTTAATTTATATTTAATTTATAATGTCACTCACAAGAAATAGATAATAGAATTATTTAAAGTATCAACAGTGTGACAATTTGCAGTTCATTCACATTTCCTGTTGGACAGCTGCCCCATCCTTCTAGCTAACATTAACCATTAGCAGTAAAATACACAACTGCAACTATTTATTGAACATGTAGTGTGCCAGGTAGGGTGTCACAAGCTCTAAAAGCATTCTGTGCCTCAACTACAACAGTGAACATGTGCACAGAACTTGCTATGTGCCAGACCTTGTTCTATGCATTTCGTATGCATTAAGTAAAACACGAATACCCCATGATGTAGGTACAGTGCCTCCTCTTACCCACAGTTTTTCTTTCTGCTATTTCAGGTACTTGTGATTATCCATAGTATGAGAGTACTCAGTGTGAAATTCCAGGCATAAACAGTGTATAATTTTAAATTTTTCACTGTTCTTAGTGCTGTGATATAGTGTCTTCCCATCATTTTTTGTCTGACTTTAGATGTGGACCATCTCTTTGTCCAGCGTATGCACCCTGTATGTGCTACCTACCCAAAAGTCATTTAGATGTACCTCAGTTCTTACCTCAACTGTCATAGTATAGTGGTGCCTGTGTTCAAGTAGCCTTTATTTTTCTTAATAATAGCCCCAAAGCATAAGATTTGTTATGCAAAGGAGACAGACACCACACTAGGGCATAAAACATGGAGGACAGATTAACTCCAGTGCTATGTGGCAATACTTTGGAGCACTTAGTAATATAGAGTCTGGTACTATTTGTAACTTCAGACATTGGCTGGCAATCTTGGTATTGGTATATTCCCTGCAAATAAAGGAGATTACTGTCCTATTATTAGCATTTTACAGATGAGAAAAGCAAGACGCAATGAGGTTAGACAATTTGTCCAAGGGTATGTAAATCTAATTAAGAAGTAGGGTGAGAGTTCAAACCCATGTAGTCTGTGCCAAAGTCCATACACTCAATTGTTATTTCACAATTGCATCTTTAAAATATCACCATGAAATACGTACTGCAATTGCTTTCTTTAGCATAAATAAAGGAAACTAAAGTTTAGAATGGTTTAGTCATTTCTTCAATCACATAGCTAGGAAGAGGCACAGCCAGGGCTTGACCCCTAGCTGATACCAACAGATAGGAAGCAGAGGTTGGTGCCACTTTGGTGCCACTTCTTTGTTGGTTGTGATTCATTAGCTGATATTATGCAGTCATACTATCCACTCAAATACCAAGTGAATCCATTCAAATGGATGGTGATACTAGGCACTGTGTTTGGTGCTGAAAGCTAAGTGGTCCTGTCCTTCAAAGTGCTCACACTAGTTGTGAAGCACTGATCCTCAGCTTATCATTCAAGTACATAGCAATGCTAAAAGAAGCACTTCTTTCCCATGTGAATGTCACCTGCAAATGCTCCCTTGATTTGATGGTTGTACCTTTGGTGTAAATCAGAACACTGCTTATGTCCCTTCCTTAGTCATATATATCTCTCAAAACAAATTAGCCTCTTGTTTTGATGTTTGCTGCCAAATCTTCTAGGTATGGCCTATGATGTTTGAAGCTATAATTCACATATCTTGTGATGGGCTTTTTATCTTTTGCCCACCCCAATCAAGCTTTCTTCAGCATCGTCCCCAGTTACGGCTGCCATTTGGTTTACATCATTTCTAAAAATGGCCATCTTCACAAACCTCAACAGGACATGGGGACAATAACAAAAAATTTAAGACCAATAAATACACAGTCTTTCCCAAATCTGCCACTTACTATCTGTGTGTTCTCTAATTACAGGGAACTTTGCACAATAATGGGGACACATTCTGATCAATGCATCATTGGGTGAATTTGTCTTTGTGTGACCATCAGAGATCATACTTACACAAACCTAGATGGTATAGGCCAATTGTGACTTCTTGATGCACTCAAATGATATAGTTAATAAAAATTGCATTATGCTGATACAACCTAACACACCATAATATTTTACAGTGATCTTTACAATAAATTTTTTTACATAACCGGAAGGAGTACTCTAAAATAATAAGTATAATATAGTAAATATACAAAGCAGTAACATAGTTGTTTGTCACTATTATCAGGTATTGCACATAATTACATGTGCTATATTTGATGACCCGCAGCACAAGAGACTTGTTTACACCAGCCTTATTTCAAATATGTGTGTAATTTATTTCATTGTAGTTTGATGTCACTAAACAATAGGAAACTTTCAGTTCTGTTATAATTTTAAAGGCCCACCATCATATATACAGCCCATTGCTGACTGAGATGTCATTATGACTCTCTTGTAGGGTATAGGTAACAATAATATATTTAATGTGGATTGTTGTAAGGTTTAAATAAGTTACTATGTATAGAGCAGGAAGGGCTATGTACCTATGGTTAGCATTCAAAAGATAGCTAAGCAATTGCTTTTCTTCCTCCTCCCACTCCTTTCCTCTCTTTCTTGCTCTCATTTTTATTTATAATTCTAATTACATAGTGGCTCCCCTCTGTGTTGCTAGTAGTTTGCTTTGTCTTAAGAGTTGATCCTATGCTAGTGGTTCTAAGTGTTTCAAGGAGATTAGCACAGGCTTGTCCTCTTCGTTTTAATTTCATCACTTCTCAGCACACCTGAACACATCTGAGTTAAGAAATACCTTTCTACTCTACATTGCCTATAAGTAATCAATGGTCTGAATAACATTTTGATGGCATTTCCTTACACCTTGGTAGCACAGCGGTCCTAGGATAACTCCTGAAATGTGTGTGGTTTGGTGAAACTATGATCTTTAACAGAAGAATAGCAAGAAATTCAAATGTGCCAAGTGACAAAAGAGTAAAATGAACGGTCTCATTTTTGTGGACACTTCTGTATTCCTATGAACTTTCAAAATCAGGGAAAACATGGACAGAGAAGATGTATTATGGTTTGGAACTTCAATTTCTCCCAAATGTACATATGCTAAAGACTTGATCTCCAAACTATGGTGCTATTGGAGGTGGTAGAGTCTTCAAGGGGGTGGGGTCTAGTGGAAAGAGGTTATGTCATTGAGTATGTGCCCTTGAAGGGGGCTTGGGGCCCCAATTCCTTTCTCCCTCTTTGCTTTCTGGCCACTGTGAGGTGAGCAAATCTCCATCACGTGGTCCTGCCATAATATACTGCGCCACCACAGGCTCAAACAAACAGGGCCAAATACCATGAACTGAAATCTGAAACCATGAGCCAAAATAAATATTTCCCTCTGGTGTGTTGATTTAGCCCTACTAATTGTTATACCAGCAACAGAAAAAGCTGATGAACACAAGGCGTTTTGCTGTTGCTATTGTGTTGATATAAAGTGTTAGTCTGACGGTAGCATGTAGCAGTCTCTGGCCAGCTAAAGAAGTTAAAGCAAACATTCAAACTCAGGTGCTCTGTGCTTTTGATCTGGATGGTTGTCTTTGACCCTCTTACTGAGGATCTTTGTCTTTGGTTACATGATCTTCACTGAAAAGTTTCTGCCTCTTACTGACCTGCATTAACTTTAGCTATTACTTCATCCCCCCATGGCTCCAAGCTGTGTCCTAAACCACAAGCCTATTGTTTTACATCATGAAAAATGGTCTCCATTGTCATAACTTGTGGTAAGAGAGAGGCTTTAATATCTTCTTGATATGATAGCACCTGATAAAGATGCTATTAACATGTATCAATACTGAAAAAATAGCAAAGGCATGATGGTTGTGGCTCTTTTGTTTTCTAAATTAATTGGCTGGCTTAAAGGACTATGCTATTGGACTCTAAATCAAATGGAGATATCGGTAAGAGGTTAGTTACAGCACGGCTTCTGGTAGCAGGAAGCCTGAGGAAAAATAATTTACAAAACTCTAGACTGTCAGAGTGAGCCTCAGTGAATACAATACAACAAAAGAGTAAAAGAAGGAGGAAGAGGAGACAAAGATTATGTCACTTATTGGTAGTTAAGTAACAAATTATTCCAAGACAGAGCGACTTAAAACAACAGGCTAGGGACCCTGGGGAAGCTAAAGACCTTATACGTGTATGACCTTGAAAGTAGCTGATGCTTAACATTTTGTACTGGAGGCATCTGGCTTATATCACCCTATCTCTGATTCTTAGAACAACAAAAAAAGTATATAATGGTTCACAGTGTCACTGAGTCTGGGACTCTGGAGTCACTCATCTAGACTGTTTTAACCCAAGGTCTCTTGCGAAGTCACAGTCCAGATGGCTGCTGGACCTCAAGTCGCCAGAAAGTTTGGCTGGGGCTGAAGGAATCACTTTCAAGGTGGCTGGTAGGTTGGTGATGATTGTTGACAAGTGGTCACAGCTCTCTACATGTGCTTTCTATAAACTTTTGAGAGAAGCTGAGGATGTCGCTCAGCAAAACATCATTTGCTTAGCATGCAGGAGGAGCTCAGTATTTGATCCCCACTTCCATAAAAAAATAAATAAATAACACTTTAGATATCTTGGTCAAACAACCAAGAAATTCATAATATGGAAGATGACTTTCCTCAGAGTGAGTAGGATGAGTTAGACTATGTGAAGAAAGGCAAAACCTACAATACGTGCTATGACCTAGAAATTTACATTGCCATTTCTATCAACCTCTTGGTCCACAGCACAACAGCCCGAGACCAACCTGATACATTGTAGATTATACAAAGGCGCAAATACTCATGCACTAGGTACTTTTTTTTGTTTTGTTTTTCTGAGTCAGGGTCTCATTCTGTAGTTCAGGCTGGTCTTGAACTTCTTCCATAGCCCAGACTAACCTCTGACTCACAGAATCCTTCCACCTTAGCCTCCCAAGTGCTGAGATTACAAGTGTATGTCACCATGCCCAGACTGTAGGGAGCTGCTACAAGGAAGGAGGAAAAGGATGAGGGAAAAGGGAAGAAAAATGCTTTTTTATTTTTAAGAGCTGAGACTGGCTTGGACTTATAAAAAATAAGTCACAATGATAAATTGCAGGTGAGGACTGGCTAGGCAGGACGGCACTACCGGATCACCCAACTGCTTAGCATGCAGTTGTCCACTGGTGGACTCAGATGGAAGACTTCATTTCAGACGTGGCTCTTGCACTAATTGTGTTGTTCTAGAAGAGACAGTAGGCCGTTAAAGCCTCACTTTTGCTAGTGGGGTGCTGAATGTTTGGGGTGCTGTGCGGTACTGAATGACTGGGCTGTAGAAGGCATACAGTAGCTTCTGCTCACGCTAGCTTGACTCTGTTCAATGGCTCTGGGGCCCTGCTATTCACGTCTTGGTTTCTTTGCGTCAGTCCACTCTCTGAGGATGTGACAGACACATAGTGTTCCATCCCTTTCCTCACCTAAGATACCGCCAAATACCACAAATGACTATCAGAAAGAACTCTTTTTCCCAGAAGACTGATGTGGTTATTTCTAAAAAAGAAGTCCTTTTTTATTTTTCGATTCAACCTTGACTTTCTTTCCGTTTGGGGTGGAGGGCAAAGTGGGGTAGAGAGCTCTGCTCTCTTTATCTTGTGGTCAGCCTCTTTGCCTCAAATGCTCACCTTCTCAGAAGCTACATCATACCCAACACAGGCTTTAAAGTTAACGCAGTAAACTTCTTTTCACCCAAGGATGCAGTGACTTTTTTGAATTTAGAAAATGCTGGACCCCAGTGACTTCACCCCTAAAGACTCATTGCATCTGTAGCTACTGCCCACCTTTCCCTCGGAAGAGTGGGCCTTTCCGTCCCTGGACTTGGGATCTTTCCTCCCACCAGCGCTGTCACCCAGCTGATATCTGCAGAAAGCCCTGCTCAAGAATGGGCGGAATGCTTCTGTCTTTAATCCCGAGATTGCCCATCAGAACAGGGAGTCGGCATGCATGTGCCCTTCCTGCTCTTTTGTCTCTGCATCTTATCATGGCTCTCCAGCAGGGCCTTTGATTTCCACACTTCACTGGGGGTGTCTGGGCTACTTTTTAGCTTGCATCTCTGTTTGCAAAGATATGTATCCAATTCCGCACACAATGAAAGAATAACAACAACATGAATTACAAATGTTATGATGCATTATGCTTTGATTAAATAAAAAATGTGATCGGCTGAGCCCAAAAGGGTAGAACTCGAATCCCATCAAGAGTGTAGATGAATGAACAGAACTACAGTGACATCTGCTGGTACCTCCCATAGAGTTGTTGGTTTAAGTGTCATCCCAGAAATGACTGATGGAAAAAACATCATAATAATGATAATCTCATGCTGAAAATGAAAACCTTAAAATGCACCTTTAGGTAGAGATGCATTAAGTTCGGCTGTTTTATTTGGTAGGTCGCAAATGAGAAAACAACATTTCTTGGAATAGAAGATGAAAATTAGTTACCACGCAATTACTCTTCACGGGAAGAGAAAAGCCCACTCACGGCATCATTCTAGCACACTGTCACCCCTGCCTGCACACCACAGTGGCCAGACAGGTCTGTCTGAAGAGGAAAGCATGCGAAATTCAAAGCATCCTCAACCTATCTCTGAGTCTTTAAAATATTGACTTCTTCAGATGATCCAAAGCTGAGGTTCTAGGGAACCCGAACTCCCCTCCCTACCCAGGATATACAATGTTTTTCTTACGTGGTTTCTCTGTAAAGAAATTTCTACTGCTGTGATGCTGAGATACATTAGAAACACATTAAGATGTAATCAGGCCATCCCTAGAGGCCAGAGTTTCAGGGGAATCAGTAAACTCTGCCACCCTGTTGGCTTCCATTTGGGCAAATCTTCAATTATCAACATTCCTGGTCCTCTCTGCCAAAAACTGAAGTGAGATCATGCTCGGAGCATAGAAGGCCCGAAGCTGGAGTCTAAGAAATCTCCCCATAGCGTTCCCCAGAGCATTTCCCAGCCAGGGTCCTTTGTAGAAAAGGCAGGGGTTTTGCTAGAAACCCCCACCCCAAAGCCCCAAAGCAGTGTCACAAAGGAAGCCATCATCTGGACTCTGGATAATGACCATTCTGTTTTCAAAGATATCCAAACCCACATGGATGTATTTTTTTGTTTGTTTTGCTTTTACTAAGCAAAGCCATAAATGCCTTCAGTGTATGGTCCCTAAAATGAGAGATTATAAAGCTCTCCTAACACCCGTACTTACCAAGCAATTAGTGCAGATCCTGTCTTTCTGAAATTATTGAAACTATTTTAAAATGGTCTGCAAGCACCTTTGCTTCTGAGGCCTGAGCAACAAAAGATGGGCATTGCATTAGGAACAAAGGAACTTTTCGCTTGTGTCTTGTGCTTGGACTGTGGGGATGCTCTGAGTGGGGAGGCATGACTGTCATCTTGCTGTGCTGAGAGCTTCCTTATCCCACATCTGAATAAAGGACAAAGAGCCCCCGCCCGGGCAGCATGCAGAGATGTGCGCCTCTAACAATATCCATATATTGTGTGGAGGTACAAGTGTGAACAGTCTGCACTTCTTGGAAACTAAGCCACATTACAGCTATCGGGGCTCCTTTTCATGACTCCAAGGGACAATGTATCACCTACAAGTCTTAAAGCACATTCAGTGAAACATCTGAGAGTCAGCCCCAGTGGAATTCATTTTCGAGAGACAGCCAAGCTTGGGGATTGGGTTTCTAAGTTTTCTTTCTTTCTTTTTGTGTGTAAACAGCAAAGCTGCTTTCCTTCACTTCTATCCTCCTTCAGTCCTGGATGAATCATGGTTTAAGCAGGTTTTCAATGGGGAGAGATTATTACTGAGCTAATTGTTATGATTATCATAACAATCACATTCTATTTGTGGCAATTCCTGAAAGGAAGGTATGTCCTGAGTAGTTCTCAGTAGTGAGGGACCTGCAGACCCATGGCCACGTTGGCGCAGCCTCTAGGGACCTATCCATCTGGCTGTGACAGTGCCACATCTATTATCCCCACAAATAATGCTCAGGGAGGTAGTATTGGGTGGCACGAGAGCATCCTTTGCTGCAATTTCCTCTACTGTCAAGATGTTTATTGAACATTTTTCTTTTGCACAACTCAGACCTGTATTTGTGAAGAGAGGAGGAATGCATACCTGTAACTTCCCTACCCTCCTGTGGCCAGACTTCTGGCTCGCTGGAGCCAATGGGATGTGTTGATGGCCCTGTCTGTGGAAACTCAATTCAACATGTGACTAACCTCCCTTGCCATTGAAGAGTGGTGTGATACTGTCCTCTGCTTCAGCTCTGCCTTTGGTCATCAGAAGCCCTTTGTTGTGTGTCCCTTCTGTGTTAGGCTACGGCCTGGGTGCTGTAGACCTGCGTCCAACAGTGCACAGGGGTGCACAAGGTTAATGGGGTGGAAAGACCATCACCGTGGCCAGGAGATCAGGGTGCCCTTTGGGCTGTGGCAGCACAGGAAAGGGACATTGAAAGGAGTGACAACAGTCTGGGAAAGCTCCCCAGGGGAATGGACACTGGAGCTGAACTTTAAAAGGGGGAGAACCACCTGGCTATAGGAAGGAAAATGCATTCCAGGCAGATGGAGCATCATGGGAAGAAGGAGGAAGGAGGGATGGAACCACAGCCAAGTCCAAATTGGTAGTTGCTCCTGAGAGGGAGGGTGTATGTGGGGCTGGGGAGAGACTCACCTGAGAGAACAATAAGCCCCTCACAGACAGGGCCTGGTGACCTGCTTTAGGTAACATTGGTTAAATGTCTACTGAGGACAGGGGACTCTTCAACATGACGGGGCCTGGCGGGACAGAGAGGGAAACCATCTTGGCCTCTCATAACAAACGATTGCACACACGTTGCATCCCACACAAGCAGTTAGCTTCCTTCTCTTTGCTGTTCAATTCAGTCCTCACAGCCAATCCGCAAAGTGGAGGGTCATCACCCCAGTTTTACAGAGGCAGAACCGGGAGCCTGAGAGCTAAAGTAACTTGACCAAGGTCCAGCCTAAGGTGGACAAGAACCGCAGCGGGGACGAGAACCTCAGACAAGTGAGAGAAGATCACGACTCAGTTTCCAGTAATGACCACGCCAGGAGGAGTGGGGGTGTAGACACTGGGAGACGGTGCTCCCCTGCTCTAGGAAACACATCCTTCTCCATAGAGGAACCCTGGTCCCGGACGCCCCACACCTTCCCGTGGCAGGCTCCAGGGAGGGCACTCCTCAGAGGCAGCATCTGTGTCCCTCTGCCAGCCCCTCCTCCCACCTCAAAGACCCACAGCCTTTTAAACATCTCCTCTCCCCAAATACCCCCCACCTCTAGCCCACCTGGTACTGGGCAAATTTCAGTCTTCTCATGGGTCCTATAAATTCCCATGGTTTCAGGTGTAGGTAGAAATTCCCAACATTTCCTGTCTCAGAAATTTCTCAAGCTGAGCAGAGGAAAATGGAAAGTTTTATATCTACGAAAAGAAAAGTAGAAAAACTAAGGATGATTCTCAACACTGGCTTGCGGTTTTCTTTACAGAATACTTTTCATATTAGTTGTCCCAGGTTATGTTTCCTAACATTGAAATCCATAAACGAATTCATGTGTCTCACCCTGTGAACGGCAGGCTCCTGACAGCAGTTTTCATCAGCCTTATAAGTTCATCCGCCCTTATCTGCTCCTTATCTCCTACTAAATGGCTCACAAACTCCTCCCCCAATTCCTGGACTACAGCCTCTCCCCCAAAAAGGGAAAAAGTGTAGCCTCATTTCTACTATATGGAAAACAGAGAAAAGGAGAGGATAATCAAGGACATCTTAAAACTGATAAGAAGGCATACTCTGCTTAGACATACACAATACTCCTCACCTAATGACATAACTGTCTCACAACAGGCACATTCTAATTTATGACCCACATTTAAACTTAACACACAGGTACATGAGTGGCAGTGTGGCTTATGGTGGCTTCTTCCACAGTACAGTATTATAATTTCTGCGGATTGTACTATACACGATAGAAGTTTTATGTTTTGTGACACATTACACTACTGCATGTAAGGTTATGCAAATAAAAGCAAAGTTATCAAGGTGGAGACTCTTGTGACCGTTTCTTTGTTCTGAATATTATAATATACGTACTATATGCAGTTCCTCATCTAGCAAGCAATGCGTTTAACAACCTAGGTGCAGGACCAGAACTTGGTTCTTAAATGAGGAGTATCTGTAATGTTTTAGGGGGTGGGGGTGTAGCTCAGTGGCACAGCATATGTTTAGCATGTGTGAGGCTCTGGGTTCAAGTTTCAGCTTATAAGGAAGGAAAGAAGTATAAGAGAGGGAGGGAAGGAGGAGAGAAAGAGGGATAGAGAGAAGGAAGGAGGAAGGAAAATGGAAGGGAAGGAGAAAAGAAGGGTGAGAGAAAGGGAAAGAGGAAGGAGGGAAGAAAAGAAGAAAGGAAGGAAGGAAGGAAGGAAGAAAATGTTTAACCTGAGTTATAAGCATATTAAAAAGTCCAAGGAAAGGAAGGCTATAGAGACAGTCATGAAAGGCAAAGTTGGCATGCAGGCAGTAGAGATGGAAATTTCTAGAATACTGCAGGTCTTTGTGCCTGATTCCCCTGGTAAAATTTCCCTGTGCCCAACCTTTGCCCCTGAATGCAACCTGACAAGTGTGCCCCTTCCCCCTCTGTGCGCGCCTGTCATTCCTCATGGCATGAGGTGTGTTTGCTCACTGTCTCTTTGGTCGCCGAGTTCCCAGTATCGGCAGAACATTGTGTTTTTGAGGCTATAATACTTCACATCACACAGGGAGACAGAAAAGGAAGATGCTGGAGGGAACATGAAGGGAGAGGAAGACAGGAAACTTTGTCAGGAGTTTTAAACTTTCTTCTTGAGTTAGGAGTAGCCCTGGGGAGAAAGTGCTTTAGATGTTGGGGCCTTCTGGGCTCCCTGTTGCCATGGAGAAAAAAGAGCGTGATGATTTGAAAGTGGTCGGGACACGCCAGGGACTCACAGGACGGCTGCAGGAAGGTGACTGTCTCACAAGTGCTCTTTTATGTGGGCATTAATGCTGTGACCGCTATTGTCATCATTTACAGCATACACTGAAATATTGGCCCTTTTGACTGGATAAAGAAAGAACTTTCTGTGCTTTTCCCTTCAATCCTTCATCCCATGGTTCTCAGCACTGAGGAGTGGACTTGGGCACAAGGGAAGGATTTTCCAATTCGTGTGATGCTCCCAGTCTGCTTGGTCCATTTTGGGAGGATTCCTGCTTACTTCACTCATGTCACTATCAACCATTTGCAGCTGGAACATGAATTAGGAGGAAAGTCATAAATAGTGATGTGATAAACATATTTGAGACAAAATATTCAAATGCAGTCACCCCTCAGTATCCCCTGGGGTTTGGTTGCAAGACTCCTCCCACAATACCAAAACTTGAGGACGCTTGTTCTCTTAAATAAAATTGTGCAGCACTTGCATATAACCTAACACAGCCTCTCACATACTTGAAATCAGCTGTAGATCACTTGTGTCACCTAATACCATGTAGATGCTACATAAATAGTTGTTCTTCTGTGTTGTTTGGGGAATCATGACAAGGAAAAATGTCTGTATATGTTCAGTATGAAATGCAATTTTTCTAAAAAAAAAATACACTTGATCTGCTGTTGCTTAGTCTGCAGAGACAGTTTGTAGTTGCAGAGGGCTGACTGTGCAAGGGCCCTGACCGTGATAGCAGGGCACTTGCTTTGAATTCTCTTAAATGATTGAAACCAAGGTGGTTGGTGGCACTGCCAGAATCAGTTGTCTATATTTTGTTCAAGGATTTCAAGCGAAGGAGTGGCATGACCAGATCTGTCTTTGGGAAAGCCAACATTGAAGGAAGAATGGCAAATGAATGGGATGGAGGTAGTTGGAGCCAGCCTGTGAGCAATCATACTAGTGCAAGAGTTCAGGTACTTGGGCAGCTTCAAGGAGTCCAGAGGAGAATACTGGATAATCTACGTGAACTCCCTTAAAAAATAACACTAATGATTTGAGGGAAAGAAGATCTGGGACCAGAGCTTGTGAATACATGTCAGTGTTAATAAAGTATCCTAGATAGTTGTGAGAAATCATTTACTATTAAAACAATATGTGATAGGAGTTTTCTTAGTTGTAAATTACCTTTCTTTACTTAAGAGCAAAAGAGCCTTTTAGTTTGATTTAATAACCAGCCAGTATGAAAAGTACTTCATGAAAAGGTCTTTATTTCTATCTGATGGCCACCTTCATTGTAACTTACCCTTATTTTTGGTGGCAATATGAGCAAATATATTCACACATTTCACAAGAATATGCCAAGGGTTTCAATCCCACAGGCACTGATCTTAAAATTCTATTGATTATCAAGTATAAATAGCCTTAAGTTTCTAAGAAATGAATTGCGTAGTTTCTTTACCAGTATGTTCCCCTCTTTTTCTGCATCCTTCACCCCAGTTTCCAAGCAGAATCACCTGCTATCTCCTTGGTGCTCTGTTTGCATTGAATTATCATAGTGAAGAAAATAAGCGATGCAAGCATCTGTCTGCATGTCTGGATCACAGGCGCCTCATAGTCTTCATCTTTAGCTCCCTGGGGCCTACCACACCGCATGTCTGGATACAGTAGGTACTCAACACTCAGTGACCGAGTTGTTTAAGGTTTTAGGTGTAGGGGTGTGTGTGTGTGTGTGTGTGTATATATGTGTGTGTGTGTTCTTGATATAAGTTCAGAGTGGAAAATTAAATAATGTAGATTTGATTTGATTGCCTATCACATAAAATAATTCTCTTTAAAACTAAAGCCCCACTGAATGAACCAACACTTGCCAGTTAGGTCCACCTAAGGGCTAAGTCTTAGCAGGTAGCTTTGTTGAACCTGCTGTCTCTGAATGCCAGTGTCTGCTTCCTAAGTGTCATTCTGCTCCACCTCCCTGGCGTGGGGATCATACTTACTTGTTTGAATTGTCCAAGACTGTTGTGTATACATCGCCCACACAGGGTCTCATTACACAAAAACAGAAAAAGGTACAATGCACATTGTGTACTTTTGACACGTACATAATCCAGTTACCATCTTGACATGAAAACTGAAACATGCTCTAGTGGCCTGATATACTTCGGCTAGAACCGAATACCAATATTTTCCAAACATGGTGTGCTCTACAAATACCAAATGCAGCCAAGACTGTTTATTATTCAGAGATAAAGAAGTGGGGTTTTTTCTTTGCTTTGCTTTTATTCTGAAGGTGGCACCAATAGAACGAGCAGGTGTTCTGTGGCTGTTTTCAAAGTCTATACATTCAGCGCATGGTATGGCTGTCATTTATTATCTTCTCCCTTGGATGTTAATGAAGCCATAACATACTTTTAAAAGTGTCATCTTGTTCTTCTACTTGCTTCACTCATAGTATTGAGCTACGTTAGAAAAACATCCAATGTCAATAATTGCCAGCTTCTAGCTTTTAAGATCTTATCATGTGCAAGATGTTGTACACAGCCCTTTAAACACACTGTCCCCCCGAGTTGCTCACCGGTCCTCCTTGTAAGTACTATTTCCTTACTCCTCATTCACAGAAGCAGGAATCAAGGCTAAGTGTCATTTTTCCAGGTTCCCATTAGTAGTGGACTGGCCTCGTGAGACTTTATCTCCTGACTTGAATCTGACTATAGACTCTGCCCTGTCCTGCCTAAGCCTATTGAGGAAGCACACATGCACTGTCTCTTCTAAAGTCACCAAAAGCCTGCAGGAGTTTGCAGCACGAATTGGGAACCCACATCTATCAGTGGATGACTAATACAGCACTCATTACTAATTTAGGTCCGGAGGGGGAGATTTAGAAGTAGCAGAAACACGAATATTTTTGCACCTGTACAACAATAATATTAACAATGGTAATAAGGGTAATAACAATCTAGTTCACATGTGGAGAAAATACTATCAACTAATCTCAATACAGATGATAAAACAAAGGCAGTCGGTGAGTTGAGGTAGCAGTTTCAACAGATTCACAGTGGTGATATGCTATAGCCCAACAAAGATCCATGAAACCTCCCACGCAATATCCAAGGGGTAATGACAAGCATTGGATAAATCATTCCAAAGCTATTACAGAGAGACTCGCTCTGCCATATGGAAAAAGTGGTTAGGGAACAATTAACTTCAACAATGTATATTGCCCCTGGAAACAAAACCGAGTTAAGCCGCTCGACAGGGCTGACTGCAACCTCTATAAATTAGTCAGTGATAATGGCCCTAGTCTAACACCATAAAGACTTTGAGAAATAGAATAAGCACAAGCCATGAAACCATTTATAAATGATCCAACAACAAATTCTAAGAGACACACTAAGCACCTCTTTTCTACTTAATTTACCATATTTTATAGCTTAAGTAAAGCAAATGTTTGATGAATGTGAAGACTCACAGGTTGTGAGCCAAGATGGGGTAATTGGCACTAAAATGATTGCAAATGTTTAATAAAAGAACCATTGTTTATGAAGTGCAGAAGATGTAAAACAAGTGAACATAAGTGGAGACACAGTACTTTCATCGCTGCCTCTTCCAGTAGCCATGAGGAAGCTGCTAAGATGGTAAATCACTGATGAGCCTTCAATGGTGACAAATAGAGGAGTTAACCCAGAGACTGGTTAAGACCTTAAACTAAGTGAATTTTAAAAACCCACTTAAATACAACATATCCTGAGGTAGAGCTATACAATTTTGGGATAAAAGGTCTAAAAATTGCTACATAGTCAAGTTAATAAAGTAAATGAAGCCATGGGCAAGAGCCCATAAAGAGACAGAAGGTGACATATGTGTTTGGGAGAGAAGCCCAAATACCTCAAAGCAAGATGTCCCGCCCTATTAGGGAATCTAATAAAACCAAGTTTACACTACTTAGGGACATTTCACGGAGTGACACCACTAGATTTCTGTTCCAACAATAAATCGTCTCAAGGGTTTTTACACAAAGATACAGATAACAAAATGACTATGCACTAAACCTTCCTAAGAATTTTTAATCATTATTTTAAAGAAAATATTATGCTCATTTGAGTGCTTTTTTCTGTTTGTACGTAATATGATTTTTGCAACTTTTATTCTTTTTCTTTTTCTTTTTGTTCAGTATGCAAGACTGAACAAGGTCCTTGCACATGAGAGGAAAGTTTTGTACCACTGAGCTCTGCCCCAGCCCTGCAAATTTCAGTACTAATGCCATGGAGAAGATGTGGACACTGCAGTCCCAGAGCAGAGAGATGATATGTCTAACATAACACAGGGTGCCCAGTGGTAGAACCAAGATTAGAGAACTTTGTAAAAGCTAGTTTCACAGCCTTTTTCTCTCATGTAATCAGCCTTCCAAGTGTAAAAGAGATGTGAAATGTAAAATACCAGTTGATTATAAGAAAAACATGTATCCAAGTTGGGAGATACATTTAAATCCCATTAAACTAACTGAAAAATTCATGAGCAATACATGGATAATTTGTTTCTTATTAAAACATTAAACTTCTAGAGAATATTTAGCTATTCAAATGTCAAGTAACAGGATAGCTATAGTAAGTTAATTAGGTACCAATTCATTGCTAAAGATACTTAATTGACATTTAATAAGCATATTAAATACCAATTAACCAACTATATTTAGTGCTAACTATATTTAGTCAAAGCTGTTTTGCTAATTGCTTGCTCAGTGCCTTAGTATCTATGGTCAATAGATTATAACCTAATTAAATATATACATTCATGTATTTGCATGTATGTGACCCCCGTGGGAAATGTAGCCCGGATGCTCATATGTGCATTTAACCATCATCACCCATTGCAGTGAGGACAGTGTCAATCAGCAAGCTGCCCCAGCTCACAGATGACCTTCTGCAAGAAACGGGTTGGCCAAGTGACAGTGAAGCAGCACTCTCCTGTCCTTGCTGAGCTCAGAGACATGGAAGACTTAACAGATTCTGGCAAGAGGGGACAGAGGGCTCTTTGGGGCAGAGTTCACCTCCCCTTCGAGACCTCTGCAGAGAGGCTTTCTTGACTCAGATGCAACACCCACGATGTTTCCTAAATACCATTTGTACCACTTTCTGCAGGAGGAGGGAGGAACACACTGCTTGTGATAATTGTCTCCAGGAGCTTATGACTTTTCAGGGCTCATGAGATGTTGGCCAGCGTTCTTTGGACCACTTCATGAATAGTGTTGTCAGTCACATGCTGTGGGATCCAACTTGTGTATTCGGGTCACACCACTTTCCTGTAGATGTAATGAGTGCAGCACAATGGAGGAGAGCTAGTAAAAAAAAGAAAAAGAGGGAGCAGGAATCTGAGCACATTAACCTTAGCTGTTCTTCCCTGACCTCACGAAGGCATCTTATGTGTTTTGTAGGTCTTCAAGTTGGGAATCCTTCCTGTGATTTAAATATGCAGACGTGCAGTGAATAAGTTGCTCAGAAGGTTGAAAGGCAATGCTGGCGGCCACCCCATCAGCTCCTGCAGGCAAGAGGCACCCAAACAAGACTGGTCCTGACATGGCCAGACCTCTTAAGAGGCATTTCTAAATGAATGAAAATAAATTGATATCATAGAAGTTCTTCCCATTTTAAAGTTTGGGGAGTATTTCCAAATAAACATGTTGCATCCAGTCAGACTACTAAGTCTGAACACATCAACAGTCTGGGTAGTATGAATATTTTGTTATAAGGTCTACATGATGATATTTGCCATGTAATCCATGAAAGGCAACCAGTTATACAGTGAGTTGAGTAATTAGGTTAACAGTTCTTAATAAGAGGCAGAATTATTCTTAGAGGAGTCTGAAACCCAAAGGTCAGGGTGGCCAAAACCATGAAGCGCACTGAACCTTACACTATGATTTTTCCTACGTTCCCTGCAGCATTGCAACATAGACCAGAGTTAATTTCGCCTTCCCTGCTTTGTGCATCCTCCACTTCTCTACCCTTGTGCTTTGGGGCCATTAATAAGTATCATAACGGTTACCCGAAAACAAGTGCTGGGATGCTGTAAATTTAACAACCTGAGATGGCCACTGAGTAACTAATGGGTGGGTAGCACATACTGGTGTGGATACTCCAGACAAACGGAAGATAAACATCTCAGGCAAGAAGGAGAGAGATAGCATGAGGGTTCACCTTGCTACTCAGAACAATCAGGAAATTTAAAAGTTATGAACTGTTTATTTCTGAAATTTTCCATGTATTTTCAGACTACCATTGTCCATGGGTAACTGAAACGATGCAAGGGAAAATCATGTAGAAAGAGGAGTAATGATGCCATGGGTGGATGAAGAACTTGTGGATCTTGTCCATACCATCTCTGTAGGCATAAGCAGAAAACATACCCTAGAATAAACATAATTCCAACATGCTAAGGCTGGAAAGATAAACTACAGTGAATCTGAATTTCCAGATGACAGATACAGTGTGCACACAGCGTATTTCAAATACAAACAATTACACATACATAGGTACAACATCAGAGATCAAAAGAGTATTAATTAACTACCTGTTGGGAGCGCCTAATCATGGGGATCCAGCTTAACTTGTTATCATTTCCCCATGGCTGAACAATGCTTTGAGTACTTCTCATCATAGGTTTACCAGTGGTCATCAGCAAGGCTGCGTCTATATGTGGAAGGGGCGGACCCCCTCCAAAACTGCTTTGGGCTCTGATGGGACTCTTCCCATCACCTCAAGACCTGGCAGTGTATTAATTTGTAACACTCTTTAAACTGTCCCAGGGTGGGTCAAATAACAGGATTCACCTCATTTGGCTATTGAGTTGCATTTCCATCAGAAGGACTTGTGCACTTTGCATGTTTCCAAGTAATGAAGGATTGCAGTGTGCCTGTGAACTTTGTTTAAGGATGCTATGCACTGGGGGAGAAAATTAGTATCCAGAGGGACAGCACCCTGGATAAATTTGATCAATGAGCGAAAGAAATACAGAGACTCTAGGTGAACTTTAAACTCTTCAGTATGAGGTGCTCTTGGGTAAGCAAAACACCCGAGCTAGGGTTAGTAATGAATTAGTTAACACAACAGAGGAACAGAGTCTGAGCCCACAGACAGAGCCAACATTTCAATTTTCAGCTCGGTTGGCAGTAGATGCGAGACTGACAAGGGGGTTTGGCATAAATCGTGAATTCCAAGATATTGTACTCCTGCCTTCTCAGGGGCTGGATAAGCCACAGTTGACATATAGATTTGAGGTTCAGAATCTAGTTTTAGCTTTTAAAAAGAAAAGAAAAGAATGAACTAAGTCAAAGGGTAGGAGTACTGCAGGAAATTCAAGATAATGAATGAAGTGGAGGATCTTCTGATAAAGGGAAATAGGTAAAATGAGATTCCATGTTTAGTTCTAGAGGTAAGTAATTAAGAAGCCATCTGAATAAAGTATTAAACACAAAGCATCTTATAAATTCTTAGGTGAGGACCAATTTGAGTTTATTATGTAGACCAGAATAAAAGAACATAAATGCAAATCAAAATGGAAGGTATGTAAAAGAAATTTAAAGAGATATTTTATAGAGAAAGTGATGACATTCAGGATAAAATGGATAGTGCTATGGATTTTAGTAAATTCAAAAGAGTGTAAGTGGTTTTGCTGATGAAAGAAACTGTCAGATTTCAATGGGTTTGCGCGTTGCTTCAGGGAAGAAAACAGCAAGTTTATTTTGCAGAATTTCAAGCTAAATTTGCCAACTCTAGTTACTTACTGCTTCCAAGACACCCTCTTTACAGACACTGGCAGGATGAGATTCCACCTCAGGAACTTCTCTTTCATAATCCCAACCCCAAAACCTTATTTCGCAAAGTGTGGTCTACGTTATAGTAACATCTTTATTGGTGCTACCAAACTTAAAGCTTCTTTTCTTACTCAATACCATTCTCAAATAATCAAATAGGAACAGGTGAGAAATTTTATTTAATGAATGGAGGTCAGCTCAAGCTCTAAAGTTACCTTGTCCTGGAGCAGGTTGGTGCCTGGCTTTATACCAGGGCTGGGCTATCTGGGGGTGCAGGATGCATACCATCACTCATTTTTTCATAGGAAGACATGGATATTCCCAAGAGTCAGGGTTCCACCTTTTTTCTTCCCTGACTTGAGCGTAATCAGATCTGTCATGTTGCTGGTGGATGTTTTTTGTCTGGGTTTGGTTTTTGCTTTTTATCATTATAATGAGATGACAATGAACCCAAGACTACCTAGAGTGTCAACGTGGTGTTTCACTTGGTCTAGTGGTGTGGACCCCCCTTGGCTGTTGAAAATATCTAATACCTTGATGGTTCACAGCTGAGAACATGTAGTTATCAGCATCCAGACTTCAATTTTTTTCAAGGTAGCAATACATGTGACAGTTCAACCCAGTAGCAGCAAATTCAAGGTTAAGACGGGTAACATTGAAATATTCTATAGATCTTGAGCCCTACTCAAGGTCTATCGAGTCAGAACCCATATTTAACAAAATCCCTAGGCAAGTCATGTGTACAAGAAAGTTCAAAAGGTTCAGGTCTTCCAAAGCATTCCTGCTGTGGTTCCTCTTCGAGCTATGGTGGGATTTCTTCAGGCTTGAATTTGAATCCTGGCTCTCCCACTCACTAGGCAATTAAATCCCTGAATCTCTCTTTGTATTTGTAAAATGGAAACAGGACAATGACAATGGTACCTACTTCTTTCAAGGGACATGAAATGAGTGTCACAGATAACAGCCCAGATCCAAACCCATAGTCTGGCAAGAATATTGGTTCCATCACCTGCTACCTGCATAATTTGGGGGGCAAATCACTTTACTGGGCCACGGTTTTCTTATCTTGTAGAGAGAAGTTACCTATATTGCAGCTGTGAGGCCCAATGATGTAGCATATATAAGCCTCTTAAAATACGTCTGGCACCCAGCACATACCGCCTTGAATGGATGAGTTACGTAGACACGCTTATATAAATGTGCACTGAGTAGTAATTTTGTTACAAATACAGTGCCAGGCACACAACAGGTTTCAATAAATACTAGCTGTTCTCAAATTGTATTGTTTGCCCCTAGAAATGGCTCATTGTTATGAGCAGTGGGATCAAGAAAGATAGATGAAGAACAAATTCAGAATTTAAGTAATTAGGGGTTTGTGGTAACACTTGCTTTTAGTTTCTCAAGAACAATATGATTTTTAGCAAAACAAATCATAAAAGTGCTGTAGACTTGCATGTCTATGCAAAGAAACTGAAAAACAGACAAGTTCATCCATTTGACTCCGTTTAAAAAAACAAACAACTTTTCTAAACACAACAAAAGGATTTTCTCCCAGTCCACCCCCCCATCCTAACCCCCTTTGTCTGAATTAACTTCTTTTTGTCTATATAAATTGAATTTAACTAATTCAATCTACATTGCTTTAAGTCTGCCTGTCTTGTACATAGACAGTAAGTGAACAATCAAAATCTGAGTGGAGGGTGGGGGGGGGTGCTAACTCAGTTTTCTCTTTCTTTCTTTCCTTCCCTGTTAGCCTCCTGTGACCCCCCTCCAGAAACCTCAGTTCAGATCTGCTCCTTTAGCTAGTTTTTGAGATCTTTTCATGGAAATTTGGTTGTCTCCTCCATCCTTTGACCCTTTTGCTGGTTCCAGGTCTCCCCTTGACCCCAGCTCAACCCCTTTTGCTTCTCTTAGCCTCATTTCTAAGACCTTAGGTCACCAAAGATGACAAGCACTTCCAATCTCACTGCCTTTTACCAGCGCTACAACCCTGAAATAATTTGCCTCCAAACCCCTTCTCAGAGAGAGAAACCCGGTCAGATCCATGAGGGCTTGTATTGTATTTTGTTCTTGCAAGCAAGTGCCTGCGGCAACATCTGTTTGTCGTAACAAGATTGGGATGTTGTTTTGTGCATCTTTCTTGCCCATTCTGGTTCTTTCCTGGGTGTATTGTCTTCCCCCTAGGGTCACCTCCCAGTTTTCTCAGTGGGCTAAGAAACTCCTAACTAATTATCACGACTTCAATGCTTACCTTGGCCAGCTGTGTCAAAGAAAAGAAACCCCAGTCTCCCCCGCGCTGCAGATCTATAATTCATCCTCCATAAAAAAGTCAATATTGGAGCAAAAATGACATTTAAAAATCATAAAATAAGTAGTCTGGTATTTACCTAAGATGTTCTTCTCTTCCCTTCGTTTTATATGGCACACACTGCATTGTTTATTTTCTTTGGAGAGATGATTCTCCTGCTTCCGATGACTCCTGGGTAGGGCCAAAACAAGACCACCAAGAGAAGACAGCAGGACAGCAGGAAGAGCCTCCCTGCACACGCCCCTGGCAGTTTTGATCTAGGGAAACAGGGTATCTTTAAGGACTGCGACTTAGCTTTTTTCTTGATTCTAAAATTGTGCTGTAAATTTTTATAGCTTTGCAGATTAAAGAAAGATTAAAACCACAAAGCACACATTAATTACAAACAGCTCACCAGTGGCAAATATATTTAGCTCCCTGGAAGGGCGGTGAGAGCAGTCCCAGTCCTGTTCCTCCGGAAACCGGGGCGCTCCGCCCCCTCCCTCGCACAGTCCCCATTAGAAGGTGCTCGCTAGCCAGGAGACATGGACAGGAGCCTCGGTCCCCTTATGCCAGGAAAACTGTGCCTCAAAGACCAGAGATGCAGCGTGGCAATGTGACTCCGACAGGCCTCCGTTCCAAAGACTCCACTGATTCTGCCCATCGCATTCAGAGTGGGAAAGTATTTTGAAAGTCACAACTTCCTTGGCACGAATTTTGCAGAACTCTCCTGGTTGGACCTAGAAGGCGTTGGCAGTGAGGTGTTTGGCCTCGGATAGGAAAGTATTTATCAATGAAATGGGAGAGGAAATGGTTAGAGTCCAGAAACTTAGGTCAGTGACATCAAACTAGTTCCTTAGAACCCTAAATAAAGAATAGAAACCAACATAGGTTGAACTGTTGGTCAGTTGCACAGATTTAGAATTCAAAATAATTTTCTTTTCTTCAGCAGGATTTACTGAGAATTGTGCTAAGCAAGCAGTAACAGGTCAAATTTAAATGTGCTAAAAGCAAGATGGGAGAGGTCGGAAGAAAACTGTGTACTAACAATTCGCGTATGCTGGAAATAATCTGCACACCTCACAATAAACTTAGAAATGCACATCTAGCGTGACCACTATATATGGTGACTGTTTGAAACAGTCTATTAGAGTGACACACACATTGCCAGGATCCCCTCAAAAGACTTCGCCTCACTTTGAACACATTTTATCCCATTGTTCTTGTCACTTTCTGAAGCAGCCCTGGAAGTCCTCTTTCCTGTCTTTAAAAAACGCAATGAAAAAGTCAATGAATGCTGTGGCTGGGAGCCATCCGATGGGGAAGCAGGTGGCAAAGACAGACACTGAGGTGATTCTTCTTCCCTGCCTGTCCCCAGATCTCCAGCACAATGCAACTTCTGGCTCTTCTCATGTCAAAACATCCATGAAAGCTGAAAATATTTTTTTTCAGTTTTTAATATGGTGACTTAATTTATTTTTTTTTTACTTTGTGAAAAAATAAGACCTCTTAAAAATATGAAAGTAACAACAGTTGATACACTATGTGTCATTATCTTCAAAGTAGTCAAAGTACAAGACATACACCCAAAAGAGTTTTACAAGCAGGAAACAAGCAGATAATAACACAAAACTTTCTTTTCCACAAGCTAAAATAAACTAGTCATATAAATGAGACAAATTACAATATATATTAACATGTTTTTGACACAACAGAATATGTAATTTGGGAAAGTATTGGAGCTTTTCACTGTCTATCTCTATCCTATTTGCTCTTCATTTGTACACATACATCTATACACGTGGATATACATAGAGATACACATAAACACGTATATACAGTGGTACCTTGGTTCACACACTTAATTTGGTCCACAATTACGGTAGCAAACTCAATTGGCCAAGAACCAAATCCAATTCAGTGGGTGAATCCATTATTGACCTTATGGAGCAAATTGATTGAGTTCTCCTTTGGTTAGGTTTACTAGAATTGAGGCAAAAAATTAAATTTGTGAACCGAAGTACCACTGTGCACGTTTCCCTGCAAGGTCAACATTGAACCTAACCATTGATTTGATACATAACCAATTCAGTTTGCAATAAGATTCATGGAAAGAATTAAGTTCAGAACCAAAGTACAGAATATATTTATGTTTATGTTTAGTGTTTCTCATATAAAAGACACTATGTGACATTTAAGCTTACATGTCAAATTTATTTTGCTTAACATTATGTTCTCAAGTAGCATCCACTTACCTATGAATTTCTCAAGTTTATGCTTCTTCATGGGAGTGTAGTACTCTACTGTGTATAAATGCCACACTGTCCATATTCACGCATCTTTTGTTGGACATGTACACTGCTTAGAAGACCTAGTGCTTTGAATCTGTTCAGGACATTGAAACAGCTATAATAGTGCAACTAAAGGGATGAAAGAAGACTTTCAGAGCAGCTTCAGAGTAAAGTAAGAATGATAGAAAAAGCATTTTTGAAACAAGAGGCAATATTTTGAAGGAAGTTAATTGCAATGTGTCTTTTACTGCAATAAATTGTTCTTTAATATAAATTAAGCACTGTATTTTTGATCACATTAAATACAATCACACCCATATATGTGTGGGGTATATGTGTCTCATGGTCCATTTCTAAGTAAAAAAAAAGTAATAGAAAAATCTGTGCCCCACTACCATGAGGGGTTGCCTAATAGCAGCCACAGGAAGCAATCAAACTATAATTCTCAATGCGCTTGTTCAAGCAGTAAGGCAGTCAAAGAAAGGAGGGAAAAGTGTACAACATAACAAAATGTGCATACTTTTAGGCCTTTCCTATTACCTTGGAATGATTTGTTAAAAGATAAATGATTGATGCACAACCTTGGAGGTCTCATGCACTGAGAGCTTCGGGAGAAGGATTTGTAAAAAACGTGAGGCCTCTCTCAGAGCTGAAAGGATCCACCCAGCTGAAGGGCAGCAATCTGGGAACGAATTATTGGAATAAGACCCACTCTCTTCCTGCACACATGTGAAGACCATTTATGTTTCTATTTTCTCGTTGACTCATGATTTGTTAAAGAGCAAATGTTAAAAATTTCTAGTGGTAGGTTTTTGTTTTTGTTTTGGATTGTTTAATTTTAAATGCGAGTTTTATTTGTTTATTTTTTTTCTTGACTCAAAAGTCCCTCATTCACAACACAGCCCTCACCCAGCTGCAGGCTGAGTGTGCATGGGTACAATTACACCTGTCCCTCTTCCTGCTCTATCAGGGGAAGAACTCAGGGTCACCAAGCACCAGGAGGCTGCAAGCCTTATTCTGCTGTCCTCCAGATTTGTCATGTGTCCTTGAGTACTTCACCTTTTTCTCCTTAATGATCTCTATGTCTGCTTCGTGCATACCGAGACTGTTATTCTAGTGCATGGTGTCATAGCCTTGTATCTTTATGACACTGTTTTATGTAATAGTAGAAAATCTTTTCTTTGGCCCAACATCGCTTTTTGAGTCTGCACCTTATTTAGGTGATGTTAAGAACTTGAGCCCTTCTGTCCTGGTTACTTTTTTTCTTATTGCTGGAACAATATACCTGACACCCAAAATGAAGGAATGAAAGATTTATTTAGCTCACTGTTTGTGGAGGTTTCGGTCCATAATCAGCTGGCTCCAAGGCAGGGTGGTGTGGCTGACAATACTTCCAGGCAGCAGCCACTAAAAGCAGCCAAAAAGTTTAAAGTTTAAAGTGTTTAAGGTGAAGTGTTTCAAATCTTGAAAGAAAAAACTTCCAACCCAGATTCATGTACTCTGAAAAACTATCTTTCAAAATTGTTGGAAAAATAAGATACTTCCATGATAAAGAACAGTTGAAGGAATTCATGACCACCAAACCAACCCTGAAGAGTGCTGAAAGATGTTCTAGAGAGAGATAAAGATGACTATTGTTCCAGGAACAGCAGCAGAGGGGGATCACCAACCAGGACAGGCAACTGAATGAAGGGGAAACGTGGAGGGCCAACAGTAGGAGGATAGCATTGCAGCAATGAACCAACGTATGCTGGTTGTAACCATTAATGTAAATGGCCTCAAGTCAGCAATAAAAAGAATCATGGAGAGTAGATCAAGAAACAAGATGCAGCTCTGCCTGGTCTCTTAGGGACTGGGAACTTCACAGACACCGGCATCTTGGCCTGGTCTGTTTGGGACTGGTAGGCCCACCCTTCGCCTGCAGAGAACCTCACGGAGACCAGTAACTCAGCCTCGTCTGTTTGGGACTGGGAACTTCACAGAGACCCGCAGCTCAGCAGGAACCCCTGACTTTTTCTGGGTTCCTGGTTGCATGGAATACTTTTTTCTATCCTTTGACTTTTAATCTATGAGTTTCCTTTTGAGTCAGATGTGTTTCTTCTATACAGCATATTGTGGGATCATGTTTCTTGATCCATTCTGTCAACCTATTTCTTTTGATAGTTGAATTGAGGCCATTTACATTTATGGATATCACTGATATGTACTGGCTCAATGTTGCCATGTTATGTTCCAATTGTTTGCTTTCTGCTTTTCCCTCTTATTTAATTGCTTGTCCTACCTGGTGGTTTCCTTCTGTTGTTCTGGGGATTGTGGTCATTTTTATCTCTGTCTAGTATGTCTTTCAACACTCTTTCTAGGGTTGGTTTGGTGAACATGAATTTCATCAATTGCTCTTTGTCATGGGTGTATCTTGTTTCTCCATTAAATTTGAATCAAATTTTGGTGCATACATAAGTCTTGGTTGAAAGTTGTTTTCTTGCAGGGCTTGAAATATCTCACTCCAATCACATCTTGACTTGAGGGTTTGTGCTGAATGTCTGCTGTGATTCTAATGGGTTTCCTTGATAGGTGACTTACGTTTTTTCTCTAACAGCTTTTAGTATTCTTTTTTTATGTTGTATATCTGAGATCTTAATTATTATGTGTCTGGGTGTAGATTTATGTTGGTTATGACCGTTTGGCAATCTGTATGCCTCACTTATCTGCATATAAGATTTTTCCCCATGTTTGGGAAATTTTCTCCTTTTATTTCTGTGAATGTTTTAGATATGCCATTAGTATTGACTCCAGAGTCTTCACTATTGCCTATTAATCTTATTACTGCTCTTGGCATCATCTTGAAGCTTCTGGATTGTCATTTCATGCTGCTTTCTATTTTTTAAAAGCTCCATCCTTTCATGATCACTAATTGCGATCCTGTCCCCAAGGTCTGAGATCCTATCCTCAGCTTCATTTAAATGGTTTTGCATGCTTTGGATTGAATTTCTTGTTTCTTGGATGTCTCTTTCAGTTTGTTTCATGAATTCTGCTTGTTTTCTACATTGTTCATTCAAGGTTTCAATCAGTTTCCCATGTTCCTCTACTTTTTTCTCTATTTCTTCTTTAGCTGTGCTCAGCAACTCCTTTACTAAGGTTGTTACTTCTATCTTTACTTGGGAGAGTATTTCTAATTTGATTTCCTCTATGGCCTCGCGGAGTTGTTTCTTAATTTCATTCGCTATATTTTCAGAGATTCCTGGTTACCTTTGGGGTCCTCTATTTCAGTGTCTCCTGTATTTGCACCTGTTGCACTGGATGTTTGAGGTTGCATTCTGCCTTTTCTTTTTGCCATTTTCCTCTTTCGAGTTAGTGTTTGGTTCTTCAGACCCATTAGTGTGAACTGTTGGTAGTGTGTATCTTGGTGTCCTACTGTAGGTTGATGTTTGTCCAGTTGCTGGGTCCCACAATGAATAGGTGGGCCAGGCACCTGGTTCCCTGCTGCAGGGCCTGTTGGGTGAGTCTGTATTCTTCCTGGGCTGACAAGCTTAGTAGTATTGATGCAGGTCAGCTTTTAGCCCCTGCTAGTACTTTATCTTTGGGTTACTCCAGGTCATCAAATCTCCCTGTCTATATTGTTTGTATTGGCTGAGGCGCTACTGTGTCCCTATTGTGTGCCTGTGTGTCTCATAAGCCCTTTCGATTTTCTTCAAGTTGGGGGAGTCCTTTTTGACACACTCCTCACTCTGCCTGATGTTTTCTGTGTGTAAGAAGGGGTCACCCACACTCTTGTCAGAGGGAGCTTTACTACTGGCCCTATTTAGCTACTGTACACATCTATTTTAGGGGCATAGTCACTGCACTGACTGGAGCCAGATCTTGTTATGTGAGACAGTCATTTAATCTCCCTTCAAGGTAGCACGTATAGTCTGCTGTAGACCAATGTTCTGGGCGCAGGGTTCCAAGTTTTCCCGGTGCATGCTGGGATTCCACTGCCGCCTCTGCCTGAGTGCGCGCAGTCAGGGTCCAGGGTGGGTTCCCGGCGAGCCAGCTGCCTGGGGTTCGCCGAGCAGTCTGGCTAGGCCTGCCTGATTCCTCTGGCATGCCTTGGGGTGTTTTCAGGTGCGGGGTGTGCACTTACTGCCTGGGCACCAAGTTTGGGGTAGTCCCGTGCACGTTGGAGATCCGCCCACCACTGGAGCTTGTGCAACCACCAAGCTTTCACTTTAAAATCAGGAACAAGACAAGGATGTCCACTATCACCACTCCTATTCAATATAGTTCTGGAAACACTAGCTAGGGCAATCAGACAAGAGAAAGAAATAAAAGGAATAAAGATAGGAAAGGAAGAAGTTAAATTATCACTATTTGCAGATGACATGATAGTCTATATAGAAGACCCAAAAAACTCCATTAAAAAACTACTAGAGGTAATAAACAAATTCAGCAGTGTAGCTGGATACAAAGTCAGTGCTCAAAAATCAATAGCATTCCTGTACACAAACAAGAAGCTCACGAAAGAGAAATTATGGAAATATGGCCCTTCACAATAACATCTAAAAAAATGAAATACTTAGGAATCAACCTAACTAAAATTGTAAAAGACCTATATTCTGAAAATTATACTATGCTAAAAAAGGAGATTGAAGAGGATATTAGAAAATGGAAAGATGTTCCATGCTCTTGGCTAGGAAGAACCAACATTGTGTAAATGGCCATACTCCCAAAACTGTTATACAGATTTAACACAATCCCAATCAAAATACCATTGACATACCTCATATATCTAGAGAAAACACTCCTAAAATTCATTTGGAAACAGAAGAAACCTAGAATAGCAAAGGCAATTCTGGGCAAGAAAGGCAAGGCAGGAGGCATCTCAATTCCTGACTTGAAACTGTACTACAAAGCCACAGTGATAAAATCAACATGGTACTGGCAAAGAAATAGACCTGAGGATCAATGGAACAGATTAGAAGATACAAGTATAGGTACAAAGACACTCAGCCACCTGATATTTGACAAAGGGGCTAAACATTTTCACTGGAGGAAGGATAGCCTCTTTAATAAATGATGTTGGAAAAAACTGGCTCTCCACATGCAGAAGACTGAAACTAGATCCATGCCTATCACCATGCACAAAACTAAAGTCTAAATGGATCAAAGACCTAGACATTAAAACAGAAACACTAAATATACTAGAAAATAAGGTAGGTAGAAATCTTGGAGACATAGGGGTAGGCAGAGAATTCATGAACAAAACGCAAACTGTACAGGAAACACTTCAGAGAATCAATAACTGGGACCTCATATTATTGAAAAGTTTCTGCACTTCAAAAGAAATCACCATCAGAGTGAAAAGAAAACCCACAGAATGGGAAAGAATTTTAACCAGCAATCCCTCAGACAAAGGACTTATATCAAGAACATATAAAGAATTGAGAAACATCAACCCCCCCCAAATTCAAAGACCCTCTCCAAAAATGGGCATCTGAGATGAACACACAGTTCTCAGATGAAGATATACAAATGGCAAACAAATACATGAAGAACTGTTCACCATCACTGGTCATTCGAGAAATGCAAATTAAAACAACATTGAGATTTTATCTCACTCCCAAAAGAATAGCTGCCATCAAGAAATCAAATGATAGCAAATGTTGATGAGGCTGAGGGGGGGAAAGGAACACTGCTCCACTGTTGGTGGGAGTGCAGACCGGTGCAATCAATATGGAGAATCCTCAGAAGACTAGGATTGGAAGCTTCATTCAACCCAGCTATTGCCCTCCTGGGTATTTTCCCAGAGAAACTGAAAAGTTCATATCCAGTGATATATGTGCACCCATGTTCATAGCAGCACAATTTGTAATAGCTAAATCTTGGAAACAACCAAGATACCCATCAACTGCAGAGTGGATGAAAACGATGTGGTATTTTTACACAATGGAATATTACTCAGCTATAAAAAGGATGATCTCTAGCCCTTCATAGGGAAATGGAGACAACTTGAGACTATCCTCATTAGCAAAATAAATAAGAATCATATTTATAAATATCACATTGTGTCTCTAGTGTAAAAAGTAATAAAAACTGTAGGAGTAATAAAATCCAAAATGTGTAATTGCTACTGTAAAAAAGAGAGGAAAAGAAAATGCTCTAAAGGATATAACTGCATGTGTGTTTAAGTGTGTAAAATAGATGACCGCATTACTGTTTTTGTTGAAATGTTGAGCAGAACCATTAATAGTCTCACTGTTTGAATGTCTACTTTGTGTGCTTTAATTTTATAACTTGAACAACTATTTCCAATGATGACAGTATGTAACTTATCAAGTGGCAATTTCTTAGAGTTTTTGTTTTTGTTTTTGTTTTGTTGTGGTTGCTGTTCTTTTTTTCTTTCCCCGTTGGAATTCTGTATTGTTGCTACCCTCTTTCTGTTTTGTTTGGTTGGGTTTTTTTCTCTTTAAAAAAAAGAAACAAGATCCATTAATATATTGTACACAAGAAACACATTTAACTCAAAAGGAAATTCATGGACTGAAAATCAAAGAGAAGAAAACAGTTGTTCCATGTGACAGGAGCCCAGAAAAAAGCCAAGGTAACTTGCCCATCAACCACAGAATGGATAAAAAAGATATGGTATTTTCATACAATGGAAAGCTACCCAGCTGTAAAGTAGGATAACCTCGAGGCTCTTGTAGGTAAATGGATGCAACTGGAAGCCATGTTCATGGGCAAAACAGTTTGAACTCATATGGGTAAACACTAGCATAAAACGTAGAAGGAGTTAATGGGATCCAAAAACATAACAGATATTATAAAAGTGATAGGGAAGGAAACACCTAGGAGGGGAAGGTGGTAACGGTAACCAATGTTAATTTCTTACTGTCTTGTCTTGAACTCTCGTAATGTTTTCACAATTTTGTTAGTTTTGTGCTGTAGCTTAGCATAACTAATGCCATCTTTGTGCCCTGTATTTGACCTAGAAGAGCAAAAAATTACTCAGGGTACAAGTCCCATGAGAAAAGCAGAGTGAGCTGCACCCACAAGAGAAAAATTAACCTACTCAACAAAGAAGCAGGATACAGGTGTCAACCAAAAATTAATGTAAGATTCTAGCTAAATTGTTTCCAACAGGTTGTCTTTTTGTGGTTTTCTGTTTTAAAAGCTCTGTAACCTTCCAGTTCAATGCCACTTGTTTGGACTATGAAACAGATTCACAGGTAGTCACTGAGCTCAGCTAATAAAATTCCAAATTTATTAATTTGGATGCTTAGACTCCTATATTGTTTATGAACCCCCTTCAGTTTGGTGCTGTTCTGTCTTGTTTTGTTAGATTTTACTGTGTCTGATGGAATGGGCAGCTATTTTGAACATAATGGGATATATTATGGTAATCATGGTTGGTTTCCTATTATCTTGTTTTGAAGTCCTATAATGCTTTCATTCTTTCATATAGTTGGTTTTATTCTGCTTTGTTTTGTTTGATTTTATTACATGTGATGGTAGGAACAACTATTTTGAAGAAAATGAGACATTTTAGTAACCACTGTTAATTTCTTGTTATCTGGTTTTGAAGTCCTACAATAGTTTCATGATTTTGTTTTGATTGGTTTTAGTCTGTTTTCTATTATTTGATTTCATTGTGTATGAGGGAATGGACAGCTATTTTGAAGAGAACAAAAGACACTATGGTAGCCATTGGTGACTTCCTATTGTCTTTTTTTTGAAGTCCCATAATGCTTTCATCCTTTTTTAAATGGGTTTTATACTATTTTGTTTTGTTTGATTGTATTGTGTGTTAAGGTATGGACAATTATTTCAAAGAAAATGACACATCATGGTAGCCACTATTGATTTCCTATTGTCTTGTTGTGAAGTCCTGTGTTGCTTACACTGTTCCGTTCTGATTTTCTTTGTTCTGCTTTGTTTTGTTTTGGTTTGTTGTATTCTCTTTAAAATTTAAAAAAAAAACAGCCAGAGCAAAAGAGGGTGGGGGAAGGAGCCTCTTCTCCCTTATAAGCAGGCTACCCATCCTTCGGACGGGTGTGAAACTCATACCACCTCTGTGCCCTCCTCTGGCACAGGACTAGTATATTTACAAAGTAACCATCCTGCTGAGTCTCTTAGTTAAATTTCTAAACTTCTCAAGTTGACCCAATGTATCAACCATAATGCCTTCTTTCATATTGTCTTCATTTGCCAGTGCATTTATACCCATTTATTTATTTTTAATCTTCTTGAATCACTTATTTAAGAATGGCCTCTTATCAAGAACCACAATTTAAGTAAAGCTGAAAATGTTCTTTACTGGGTCATTAAGTTCATTTATATCAATTGGTATGGCAGTCTTTTTCCTGCCATATTATTTGATGTATGTATTCAGTTTTCTTAATTTTTCATTGCCTGGGTGTTCGGTTTTGTAAATCACAATTCTGTGATTTAGTGTCTGATTTCTCACCTGTTTGCTTTGGGAATTTCTACCATAGAAGCAAGAGTTTCACTTTTTTACAAATTCATGACAAAATTCTGAGTCGTACATTTTAAGTTCTTGATAGCAACAGATTTCAGATGAGTCTCCCATTGCTACTTGCTTCTCTATTTTTCTTACGGAGCCTTTATATCAATAATGTACGAATTCATTTTTATTACTCATTGCTGAATTTCCCCTGGACCAACTCTATTTAAGAGCTTCTTGTTGGTGAGAGGAAAAACTGTGAGGAGTCTTCCAGCTGGCAAGTTTTGATGACCAAGGGCTGCTCCTCCAGCCTGCCACACAGATGGAGGTTTCTTTCCAAGATGGCACGTCTGCGTGATTCTTTGTGTGGTCCCATCTCTTCCACTTCTCTGCACTAAATCGGATCCAGACAGAAGAAACAGAATTCTACTTCAGAGAAAGAGCTCCGTGCCATCAAGAAATATTTTCCTTTTGGCATTTTCTGAGACCTGATACTACTAGACTGTCTCTCTATTCTCCCGCATTTCTTCTCTTGCACTTTCTCCCACCCACATGCCTTCTGTTCTGTATCTACTTCCTTTTCACATCTCTGTCATATATTTTGGAGTCTGAAGGCTGCATCTGTTTGTTTGTTTTTGGTGCACACAAAAAGGAGGAGATAGTTAAATAAAATTTCCTTTGTGTTGTTGCAATGATTGCCAAGAAGAGGAGAAAATGTTAATTTACACAGCCGTGTCTATACCAGAAGTTCCTACAAGATCAACAAATAAGGCAACGGAACAGACACGACTGTTTTTGCTTCCCTGCCCCCACCCACATGCTCAATTTTCAAGTTTCAGTTTAAACACTGTGGTCTTATGTCCCATGGGACTTCCCAGCATCGAGCCGAGTCCCTGCACATGCCAGATTTCCAGTACATATTTTCTGAATGAAAGCAACTGTTCTGGCTATTATTCGTGAAGAGTGGCTAATTTTAATTTTTTTGTTGTTTTTTGTTTTTGTTGTTTTGTTTTGTTTTTTGCAAATCTGGCACTTGAAATTGCTTTAATCATAAAGTACTTCAGAACATAGTGGCTTGAAGTGTACATGTGACTTTTACTGTTCCCAAGAAGACAGGACTTGGGGAGGTTGGACCAGGGACACAGGATCCTGGCACGTGAGAAGGCAGGGCAGGGCCTGCTGAGAAATCCTAGGGCCACCTACCCTGCCCAAGCCAAATCTGCCCCAGCCAAACCTGTTGTTTGGGGAGGTAAAGCTGAGGCTTTTCCACCAAGGAGAGCAATGTTGGAGGCTTAGGCACAGGGAGTAACTCTCACCAGCCAGCCTCACGCAGAAGCCAAAGCCGTGGGCAGTGGGTGAGGCATAGATGCGAAAGGGCACTGTCTTAGTCTAATTCCTATTGTTATAAAATGCCTAAGATTATATGACTTATAAAGAACAAGATTTGTTTTGTCTCATGATTCTGAACCTGGGACGTCCAACATGGGGCAGCTGCATCTGGAGAGGGCCCGGCTGCTTCAACTCCGTGGAAAGGGGATGGACAAGTGAGTGTATGTATCTGCGAAAGATGAGGCACAACTGGCAACCTCGCTTTACAACAAACCTCGCTTACAACATGGCAGCTCCATCAACCCCTGAGAGCAGAATTCCCTCAGGGAGAGAGGCATTAATCCATTCATGAGAGCTCAGGCCTCAGGAGCCAAACGTTTCCCACTCAGGCCCACGGCTGCACTGAGGAATTCAAGATCCAATAAATGAACCCTGGGTGATGCAGTCAAGTCGTAGTGGGCATGGAGTGGAAGCAAAGGAAGGTCTCTAGACTCCCTGAGACAACACCTTTCTGCCCAAGTCTCCAGGGAAAACTAGTGACACCAGAATGCTCCACGAGTCCCACAAAGATTGGAGGCTTTTGACCCTGATTATGAGGCGCTCCAAAGGAAAAGGTGAAAAATGACCCCAGATGGCACTTCTCAGGGACTAAGTCCTAAGTGGAGCTCCTGAAGATAGTGTGGGAATTGGAGGAGCGTGTTGGTCGTGACTGAAGATAATGGACTATGGTGGAACAGTAAACTTCAGGTGTAGGTAAGACATCAAAATAAGGACACCCTGGAAGCAAGAGCAGAAATGGAACTGGAGAAAAACTGAGTTGTCCTAGCAACAGAGATAAGTCTCCAAAGCAGGTTAAAGTTTAGCACTGAGAGGACAAATGGAGCTTTCTGGTGATATCTGCTCCACTAGGACACTTGAGAAACACTGTCTATGATTATTGTGTTTCCTTAAAAAGCAAGAGAGACAGAAAGCAAAGCTGCTTCAGGAAAAAACTAAAATGTGTTATAATCAGTAAAAACACGAACAGGAAATTTCCCGAAGGAATATCCGCAAGTGGATAGGCAGGATTAAATTTCTCTAACTGATTCTGTTTTGAACTTCTTAGGTGCTCAACCCTGAGCCAGCATTAAGGTGGCATTTCCTTTTATTAAATAGAGAAATAAAAATATAATATGCATAAAAATGCTGCAGAATAACATACCCTTTTCACTTTATAGTAAATTACATGGTACTAGTTTAAAAATCGTAGGGCTTTCTCTCCCTTCTGTGAGCTTACGAAAATCCAACTCTAATTTTGCATTAGATTTTGAAAACTACGTTCTTGAATTTCAAACCAGATGACAAGTAAATTTACAGCAACATGAATATGCTCATGGTAAGCTGAGTCTGTGCATGAAGAGTGGTGTTTAGGTTCACTTATTTATTCTGAAGCTATTCGTAAGGTACCTGCTCTGTGCCAGGCACTTTCCTAAGAAGGTGTTTTCCTAAGGTTATAACAATGAACAAATAAAGTTTCTCTTCCCATTGAATAAAGCCCAGTGACTAAAAAGAAGAGGATTAAGCATGTAAATAAACCTGACACTTTGAGATGACAAATGTTAGGGACTAAGGTGTGGGAAAGGATGCAACCAGGCAAGTCTGTGTATTCAATGAGGCAGTGAGAGCAATTGGCCCTCAGAGGAGATTCTGGAGCTGAGATTAAGGTTAGACCAAGCAGCCTACCCTTCCAGGAGCCAGAGAAGACAATATTAGGTGGACAGATGAGCAAGAGCAGAGAGATGAGGCAAAAAAAAAAAAAAAAAAAGCTGATGAGCTGTCCCTACCTAGGGACAAAAATAACCCATCAGGAGAAGCAAGTAGGAGAGGTGTGATGGAGGGCATCGTCCTGCTGCATCTGCAGGTCACTGGTAAGGGACATGGATTCTGGAAAGACACCCAGAGACAAGTTGGTAACAAGGCGCCCTGCCTAGGTTGCCTAGTCACTGTAAATTTTGAGCAGTCAATTTGCCTTGCATATAAGCCAACCCTAGTTTGGCCCCTCTGCTCAGTGCTTGCTCCCTGCCTCACAGGGCAAACATGGAGATCAACAGAGCAGCCCTGTAACTCCAGTGCTGAGGAGGGAAGAGGCTGTGGCTTCACACCATATCCCCTAGTGAATACAAACTTCGCAAAACGCCAGTCACAGCGAGCTGGTCCTCCTGGCCTGTTCTCCCCTAGTCAGCTCTAAAACCTTCCTGGTGACTCTGCCTATGCATGGTCTGACTGAAGAATCTAGCTCTTGGGGACTGCCTGTCTGGCACCTCACCCACAGCCCCAGCCAAAGTGAACCGTGTTTTCACATACATGTGTTCACCCAGTAAACACCCATTGAGCCACTGCAGAATGTCTGCTTTCTGCTGCACACCAACACCCCCCAGCACTGGTAGTGCTGATTCTCAGATTTACCCTTTGATCTTGATGTTACAATCCCCCAGTTGCCAGAGCGCATCATCTTAGCTCTCACTCATGCTGGAACAGTGCTATGCTTGGCTCCAGTTCTCTTTGAAAGGACTTTGCAGCAGGTCAAGGACAACAACCCCACTCTTATTTGGGGTAGAATATGTGATTAAGGAATACACAGTTGGGCCAATCTGGGTGCCAGTTAGGGTTCTGTGACATACTACAGTGAGACATTGGACAAGAGCTTTAACCTCACTGAGTTTCAGTTTCTTCCTCTACCACCTACAGAGATATGATTTCAACTTTACAGGGTTTCTGTAAAGAAAAAGTGATATGTATAATAAACTACATAAAGCACCTATTACACTGTCTAACCTTATAAGCACTTGGTAACAATTTACTTTTACTTCTTTTGTTATAATCCTCAGTGTCTGCCTTTTGTTTGTACCCATGATCACTCTCTGATCATTCTGTATCTAGGGCCTAGGAAAATGTTCTATGCGATGTCTTGGTTACATTTTTCTCAATCCTGGCACAAAATATTTGACACTCAAAGTTACAGGAGGAAAAGTTTATCAGCTCATAATCTGTGGAGGTTTCAGTTCATAAGCAGCTGGTTGCAATGCAGGTTGTCATGGCACAGGGGAAAAAAATCATAGCGGCAGAAGACAGCAAAAGCAACAGAAGCAAAAGAGAGAAGCAAGCCTCTTTTCCTCCCTCATCTTATATGCAGGTTACCACCTCCTAGGGTAGGTGTAGCACTCACATCACCAATCCTAGCACTAGACAATGAATCAGTTACAAACTCTAGATACAGCTGCCTCTGGAAAGCAGCCCCCCCCCATGACTGCATGAGGCTTTGGAGAGACATCCAGACACAAACCATAACATCAAGGGAACACATCCCCAAATGCTAGATGCGAATCCCCTCCCCCAGAGCACACTGAACATTGCAAGAGGGAGGGGTGGGGGTTGGGATTTGGCAGTGGAGGTAAAACAGCAAGGAGAATAGACACTCACAGAAGGCTACTCTATGTCAGGCACACTTTCCAGTGTGTTATAGCTCTCAATAAGCTCAGTCATCACCACAGCTCCAGGAGGTGGATACTATTAAACCCATTTAGTTTTCAAAAGAGGAAACAATGGCACCAAGAGTTTAAGAACTTGGAAAAAAGCCACTCTGTCCGTAAATGGTAGTCCTGATATTTGAACCCTAGAAGTTTGGTTCCAAAATTATGTTCTTTATTTTTTAATTAATTAAATTTATTGATACATTTAAGTATACACAATGATCATATTCATTATAGGGAGTTTGTACTTTTACATGATATAACTTGATTCATGTTTTCCCCATTCCACTACCCTCCCTAAACCAAGGTCATGTTTTCAACCACTATGCCAATCAAAAACCAAAGTCAGATTGTAAAATGAGTTTTGCTAATTCTTAAAAGAACAAAGTGTAGAGCTTAAGAAGTGAGCAGTCTGATTTCTTCCAGGATCAACATAGAGATTTAAGGTGGTATGAAAATTTTGCTGGTAGTGGGAGTTTAGGGCAGGAGACATAAAGATATCCCAACTAGCGTGCATGGGGAGGATAGGAGAGAGGAGGAAGCTCAAAGCCTGGGTTTATCTGATGTATCAGGTTAAAAGGAAGAAGCAGAGCTTTTACAAATCCATCAGAGGGGAAAAATATCAAGGAGAAAATGGTCCCATTAATAAATAAGGAAGGCAACGTAAATCAATGAAGATCTTTCAGTGGCTGAACTACTCAACTTGCTTTTCAAAATTGAATTTTAAGAAGAGCAGAAGTCGAAACCAGAAGAAGCTGAGTAATACCTTCCTTGGGAAGCTACCAAGGGAAGCAAATGAAAGGATGAAAGAGGTACATTTTCATGAATCAGGGAATATGCAATAGAAGCCAGCAGGTTAAATGTCAAAGGGAAGAGAGCAAGTCATGATGGCAGACTATGCACATCTATGGAGCATAGTCTTCTACACCAGTGGGCATTGTCTCTCCCAGTCCAGACTCAAGCAATGCCCTCTTCCCCATTATCCACTTGTTTTATATGAGCCTATTGACTAAGCATGATTAAGCCTTTCCTTTGAGGAGCCTGCAGTCTTATGGGGAAAGCTGATGTATAAAGAAATAACAAACATGCAATGTGCAAAATCCAATGGAGAAAAATCTGGGGACATGGGAATGAAGAACAGGAGAACATGAACTCTGCCCAGAGCAGTCAGGAAACACTTTACCAAAAGGGGCTTCGAGCTGAGCTGTAAAAGCAGAGCCATATGCCAGAGCAGAGTGGTGGGAGGGGCAGGAGTATGGCTTAGGTTGTGTGAAAGGACACAGAGGCAGAGGGGAGAAAGGCAGGAGATGAGAATGGAGAGGTAGAAGAGGCTCATGGCTCAGAAAAGGCCTTAAGCACTGTGCGTCTCACGATGGAGATCAATGGAAAGATTTCAGGTGGGAGACTGGTTTGATCACATTTATTTTTAGACAGTTTAAGAGCTTTGGGAAGAAGTGTGTAAAACAAAAGGCAGGGAAGCCATTAAGGACACTTGTGAAATAGTTCAGGGGTGGGCCTGACATGACCACAGGGACAGGAAGGAAAGAAATTATTTGAGACATTAGAAGATTATGTCCAATGCAGCATAGAGGCACATTAGGGGAAGGCTGGAAATCATCCATTGGGTTTGGCCATGAGGAGACCACTGGTGACCTTCACTGGAGAGGTTGAAGGAATTACTGGTGCTAGGGATGGGGCAGGTAGAAGCTCCACTGGGTGTTAAATAGGAAATTAACATCTAGATACAGAAGTCTGACTTGCAGGGGGAAAGATCGAAGACCAAAGCATTTGGAGAAGGAGCTCCACCATGGTTAGTTCTAGATGGAGGGGAAGAGCCTGTAGAAAAAAGGAGGGAAGGAGCTGGCAACTCAGTGGCAGAGCACTTGCCCAGCATGGACAAAGCCCTAGGTTCGATCTCCTGCACTGCAAAAACAAAACAAACCTGATGAGTATGCAACACAGAGGGCTGAATGGTAGACCAGGAAGAAAAAGAGCACATGAGACCAAGATGAGGCTGCAGATCGTTTCCTGGCTGGAAGGAGCTGAGAGTTAGTTACGCTCTCTGTGAAGTAAGATCTGACAGAAAAGTTGTGTGAAGGTTCTGAATCAGTACAGATGATCAAGAAATGACCCATAAATGAATAAATGAATAAAAGGCCTGTAGAACTCCTTGCAGGGCCTAGAGAACACTGTGTGCAATGGTAAGACTCCCCATCTTTGATTAAACTCCCTCAGGGATGCTCAGTCACCCTGCACAGCACAACCTCCCATGCTCTGATTTTTTATTTTTGGAGACCACTCTTCCCATTCCCAAGGGTGTGGGATTTACACGGGCAATAGCCATGGTTATGCCACTTGATTGCACCCTAAGGGGCCACAGTTCATTAGGCCTGGAGAAAGAACATACATCCCTGTCTATTGATCAAGTTTTTATCACTAGGCCAAAATTGCACAAATTGACATGCACAAATTGACATGCACAAATTGAAGGACAGATTCCTCTTGGCTCACGGTTTCAGAAGTTGCAGTCCATGGTTAGCTGACTCCAACACAGAGCATCATAGCAGAAGATGACAGGAGAGGAAAGCTTCTTACCTCCTGACAGCCAGAAAGCAGAATGAGAGAGGAAAAGCCAGAGGAAGAGGAGGACATGGGACAGGATGGATGTACCTTCCAAAGGCATGGCCCAGTGATCTCCTTCCTCCAAATGCATCCACCTCCTAACTGCCCATTCAGCTGTAAGTTCATCAATGGATTATCCTTAGGAGCACAGTGCCTCATGTGACATCACCCCTCTAGGCTTCACCTCTGAACATTGCTGTATTGGAGATCAGGACCTCAATACACGAGTATATGGGGAATATTTTATATTTATACCATAACACTCTCCCAGGGAACTCAAATTGGACCTGAAAGCTCTTAAGTCACTCTACTGTCTCTCAGACTGTAAATTCAGGAGTTACTGGTTGCCATTCACATGGTAGGTGGTCAGACAGTGTGGTGAGGGTGGAGCTAGAGAGGAGAATGGGGAAGAAGACCAGGAGGAAGTAGAGATGATGAGGTAGGAAGAACTAGACTTCTTCCACCACTCCAACATAATTATAGGTCTCTCTGAACTTTAGTTGATCTCTGCACTATTCTTTAGGTTGATAATGGGCGTTTTTGTTCACCACAACCCAAAGACTCTTCATTTAAGTTTAGTTTCCAAATAGTTCTCTTTTTTAATTTAGTTAAAATAATGATAAATGTTGATTGCTCATTCACTGTATTTCACAGCATTTTTGGCTTTATAGCCATTCTGCATCTGAAATGCCCCACAAGGCCATATACCAGATTATGGCTCTACTAGGAGGTGGCAGAAGCTGTAAGAGATGGGACCCATTGGAAGGAAACCAAGTCATTGGGGACATGTTCTTGAAGGTAATATGAGACCCCAGCCTCCTCCCCCCTCTCTTTTACTTCCTGAATTCCATGAGCTGACCAGTTTCTTCCACCATGTGCTCCAGTCATGAGGTGCTGCCTTGCCACAGGGTCAAAAGCAACAAAGTCAAGCAATCATGAACTGGAAACTCTGAAACAGTCAATCAAAATAAGTCTTGCCTTCTTTTAAGTTGGGTATTTGTTACAATAATGAAAATCTGGCAAACAAACAAGAGAACAAGAGAGTGGCAAAAGATAGAGCTAAACAGATGAGGGAATCCACCAAGGGTCCAGATTACTCATAAGCCGTGGTTATCAAGCTTGGCTAAACAAAAGAATCGCCTAGAAACTTTGTGATGCCAATCCCTGGATGCTCCTCTCCATTTCGGGCTGAGCTCTGGTTATCCATTTGGAGTAAAAAAGATGACTCTAATGTGCATCTAGAAGAGCCAGGATGAGGCTAACAGATTGGAAAGAAGGGAGAACCCCGCAAGAGATAGAAGTCCTTCAGGAAGAGCAGATCAAGAAACAAAAGGGGGAGGGAGCAAAAAGAGAGAGGAGGCCGAGCAGAGGCTGGATGCTGGAGATTGGTACTTCAGAAAGTGATCAGTCTTACAGGTTAAGTTAGTAATAATGGGGTTGGTCGTGAAAAGGAAGGCCAGGAAAACCCACTACATAAACAAAAAGCTGCAAATACACAATAGGCAACTGAGCCAAGAGAAGTCTGCAGATGAGGAGCCAGAGGATGGATTGGACCCTGGCAGACAGTAACCAGGAAGCTGAAAATTTAGAGCCAGACAACAGACCAAGGGATCTTCTTTTTCCTAATACACAGAGTAGTTCTCTGTGGCATGTCCTAAAGGAAGGCCTTGGAATAGAGGCCAAGAGCACGAGCTATGGGTTTGGATATGGAGCCCTCTTCTGGCACCCTCTTACTTGTGACCTCAGTTTCCATAGGTAAAACCCATGTGCTTTATCATCTATGCAAATGAGTAAGATAATATCACCAAAGTAGGTGTCCAAAACACAGAAGCGTTATTCACTGAAGAAAAAGTTTCAAAGTTTAGAGAACAAATGTTTTAGTGGATGAATAGGGTGAGGTGATGGAGACTAAATGGGGATGGGTTTAGAGGAAGGAGAGGCAAGACAATCTTTATTTTGAAAGCGAACAAAGAGGATGGAGGTGAGGAGCCAGAGGGAGAAGATGAACTCACCCCAATCTATCTAATGGTATTTTTTTTTTTGTATTGCTGCTGTAACACAGTGCCAGCAATCTACGGACTTAACACAGCACAGGTTTATTGTCTTACAGTTCTTTAGTGTGAAATCTAATACAGATCTCCCTGACTGGGTTAAAATGAAGATGTCAAATGGGCTATGTTCCTTTCTGGGAGCTCCAGAGGCAAATCCTTTTCCTTCTTCTTTTCTACATTCCTTGGGCCCCTCCTTCCATCTCCAAAGCAGTGACTTCACCTCTCACTGAATCTTCCTCTCTCACCATGTCTCTTTCTGACTACAGCTGGGAAATACTGTCTGCCTCTAGGGACAGCAACAACCTGGGCCTGCCTGGGTGCTCCAGGATACACTCCCCCAGCTCCGGATCCTTAACTTGATGATGCCCCCCCCCCAATTTCCTTTAGCCGTGTAAAGTAACTCTCTGAGTTTGAGGGGAGGTGCAAGAAGGATATGGAGATGATGATTCTGTCTGCCAGATACTTGGACAAAGAATCTGGCTGCAGCTTCTGTTTGCAGACTGAGATTCTGCTACACTGCCAGTGACGAGGACTCAGAAATCCACGCAGCGTTGCAAATGAAACGGAGGCTCTGGGTCCTCTTGATATTGGTGCACGGTTCCGCTGAGGCAGAGGGCAGCCGGGTCAGGAATGAAGGATGCAGAGGCAGCCTTGGTGTTCACCTCAGGGTGCATCTCAGACCACCTGACTGCAGTGGGGATGCTGTGTAGGGGCTGGGAATTGACTACAGAACTGACCAGAATCAATACTGTGCCGAAGGTGAGCATGGGTTTGCCCTTCACATTGTTTGAGTCTCATCCACAGCAAGTACCTTCTGCTGCCCAGAGCTGCAAACTCTAGAGAGAATGTATTTCTGCTGCAAAGTTAGCTTTTCCTCTCCACTCACCACCCTGCTTCCAAGCTAGTCCCATCAAAATCTGTCTTCAAGAGCTGCTATTTGGAATTTAATATTAGTCAGATGCGTGAATATATATGGAAGTGAGTGGTAATTAGGTAAAATGTCTTTCTCCCCAGATGTATTTTTATTTTAGCAGGGAACTGCTAGTGTTAGACTTTTTGTAGTTCTGCATAAACAAGAGAGGGTAAGGAAAGACACCAGGCACACCTCCCATGGAAATGGGGGAGGGCGGTAAGTACCCATGGCAATTCTGATTGTGCAAGAGTAGAACCAGTTCCAAAATAAATAAAAGGCACCGCACCTCCCTGCCTGCCTCTAACAATGCCTTTGAAGCTGTGGCTTCCAGCAGCTCTGTCCCCAGCAGGTCCTGCCTTGCTGTAGAGCTTCACACCGGAACACCCTCACTTCCACCTCTCATGTTGATGATTTTGGAAACCATTCTAGCCAACTTCCTGTCAAATCTCACCAGAGAGCCCTGCCACAAAGGAAGAATCCCAGGCGTGGGCATTATTTTCAACCAGACCTGACAACCTACTGAGCGGGTACAGAGAAAGGAGGAAGTAAATATTGCCAGTTGAGGGACTGGAAGGTTTAATATTTAACTTTTGTGATTCTGCCATCTTTGAAACATTTCTAAGCTATTGGATGACATCAAGCTGGAGGAATCTCCATGCGTAAAGGAGCCTCCCAGGGAACTGGCAAGCAAGTTTTTGTACCTTTCTTTATGACACTCCAACCTCTGTAAGACACAAGGAAAGGTTTTCCATCGCATAGAAAAGTTTCCTCTCGCTGATTGGAACGGTTTATCCAGGCATCAGACATTATGCTTCCCCAGCACAGCACCGAACGATAGCTAAGAATTCTGACCATCAGCGCACCCTGTCAAACCCGCCTCAGACCGCCTCAGGATCCGGCCCTTGTGAGCAAAGTTTCAAGACTCCAGCTCACTTCTTGGTGATGCAAAAGCAAGTGTCTCCAGCCTTATCGTGCGGAGTGAGGCTGGTCCCTGGGCTTTTCACTGAGCTGTCCCATCCAGGAGCTATGGCTCACTTAGAGTGGTTCTTTGGAGACAGTGGAAACAAATGAGGCAGCGGTGAGAAGTAGGAATAAACGGCCAGCCCCATCGGTGCTGTTTTCAGTACTCAGGAATGGGCTTGGTTGCAATCAGTGGTTGCCCATGGAGAAAACTCTCCCACTGTTCAGTGAGTCTGTGTGCCCAATTTGCAACCAGCTGGTACAACCACACACAGCAAGGTACAACCAAAGGATGGCTGAAAGCCTTACCTATGCATCAGAATGAAAACAAAATGTTCAAACCACAGGAAGATAGGAAGGAGAAATACTGGGCCAAAACAAAGAATCAGAAAGGTACCTGCAAATTCATGGAGCAATGATGCAGCAATTGTCCTAGAGATATACCCAGGAGCTGTTCACACAAAGATCTGTACAGGGCTGTGGACAGTAACATTGCACATAAAAACCAAAGAGGGGAAACAGTCCAATGTCCACCCAATGATCCATGGATAAACAAAATGTATATCTACATAGTAGAATATTATATGGCCAGATAAAAGAATGGAGCACTCATATATGCTTGCCATATCAATGAATTTAGAAAACATTATGCTAATTAAAAGAAACCAGACACAAAAGGCCACAAATTATATTATTGCACTTATTTGAAATGTCCAAAATAGGCAAGTCCATAGATATAGAAATTAGTTGGTGATTGCTAGCAGCAGGGGAGGGATTAAGTGACTGACAATGAGTATAAGCTTTCTTTTTGGGATGATGGAAATGTTCTGGAAACCGACAGTGGCGATTACTGAACAACTGTGTGTACATGTACATGTTAAAAACCCACTGAGTTACGCACTTTAGATTTTAAATTACATGAGTTACATCACAAAAAGTTTTTAAAATTTCAACATCTCTGCAATAAAAGGAAGGGCCAATAAGGAACAAGACGACAGGAATGGAAAGTGACCAGGACCAGGTAACAGGGCATGGATCACTTGCTCATTCAACACAGTTTTATAAACACCTACTTGCCAGGAATGTTCCAGACAGAGCTTGGAATGGAGAGAAAGGTGTAGTTCCCACGAACTTGAAGAATAAATACTCTTGGCAGTGGAAGTGAGTTTTAATAAAGTGATAATACAAACCAGCACAGGATTATAATGGATGAATAGATTAGATATATGGATGGATGAATACATAGATGACAGGTAGACAGATAAATAGATTAAAAATATGGTTAGTGTGTAAATTTTTAAAAGTGCATTATAGTAATGTATTACATTGCCAAAATGATGGGATAAGTGTGTTCAAAGTAAGGGAGATGGCCTTGAATATTTTCAGGTGGATTAATGGCAATGTATTTTTGCTGTAATACATTGTTTTTAAAAAATTCATCATACACTTTGACACTCATTTATCAAACATTCATGGCAATTTCTGTTAAATAAAAACATAATTCAAGGTCAACACTTTGGATTAATTCAGGACATTGAGGCAGCCAGGACACCATAACTAAAGATACTCATGAAAGAGAATTTCTAGTATTATTTGATAAAGGGTGGCAAGAATGACAAGATGAGTGTGTTTGGAACAAGGAGGGATATTTTGAGGGAAACTAACTGCATTGTGTCTTTCACAGTAATATATTTTTAAAACGTAAACATTCACTGTGTGTTTTGATCACATTGTGTAGATATATAGATAAAAGATAAATAGAAGGTAGATTATACAGCTAGCGATGGGGAGAGAAGCCATATAGACTATTTAAGAGTAGAATCCTACTACATTATGCAAGTAGCTTAATATATATTTTTTCAGTAAGACTTATGGAATATTACTATCTTGGTTACTTTTGTCTCTTTGCTGGGACAAAATACCTGACATCCAAAATGAAGGAAGGAAAGCTTTATTTAGCTCACTGTTTGTGGAGGTTGCAGTCCATATGCAGCTGGATCCAAGGCAGGGTGGTATGGCACCTGGGCAACGCTTCAAGGCAGCAGCCAGCAAAAGTAATCAGAGCAAAAAGGAGAAGAGCGAGCCTCTTTACCTCCCTTATATTGTACACAGGCCACCAGGGCAGGTATAGCACTCACAAAATCTCTGTGCCCTTCTCTTGCACAGGATGAGGATATTTACAAAGTAGAGATCCTGGCTCTTGCTGAGCCACTTAGTTAAACTTCTAAACTGCTCAAGTTGAAATAATATGTCAATCATAACAATTACAAATGAAGTATCAAGAGCATCTTGTTATCTGAAGACATTTTGGGTTTTCTCAGTCCTTATAAGAATTTCTTCTTGGGGTTCCAATAGTAACCAAAGAAATAGTGGTAGAACTGTCATACTTACTACTGATGGGCCAGGCCAGAGTGGGTGACCAGCTCCTACCCTTTGAGCATTCATAGAATGAGAGAGGCAACTACTAAAGATGACAGCAGTGAAGCCCAGACTGGAGTCTACTAGGGCTCTGCCCTAGTAGAGCAGGGACTTGAACTCATAATGTCTGCATGCCTGGACACCCGCTATGCTGTCCACATTTTTTAAGGGAACCATCATAAAGAAGTGACACATAATCACAGGCTAGCACTCTGTCTGGAAGGAATCTACTTTCACTTCAGAAGTACCTACACAGAAGAAACCACATGTCAGCAAAACCTCATCAAAGAAACCTCAGAAAAAACAGACTGTGTGTTCCGGTGCACCCCTTACTCCCAACCAAATGATTCCAGGAATCACCAAGGCCACATGAGGCTTTTCCATCTTCAAGTCACTATTGGTCACAAGCAACACTGCAACCATGTACATGCATGGCTCCCACTCAGTGCACAGCGCAGGGCAGACCACTAACCCACCTTCACTCACGAGGCTCCTCTGTTGAGTGCAGGCTCGAGGGTTCCAGTATCACCTACTCTGTGAATGGGTGGAGGAGGGAGGACCAGGAGGGGTCTTCGAACTTGGACCCTGTCTCAGCCATCTACAGAAAGAATCCCAGGCTACACCTCGGCTTGGTTCTAGGTCACCTCAAACAAAATATGTCCTCTCTAGTGTTTTAAATCTAGACTTCAAGGGATGGGGCCTTTTGCTTTCCAAATCTCCAGCTCATTTCAGGAACTCAAATGCCCATGCCCAACACTTACTCAGCTTCCTTAAGAAGCCCTGGGGTGTTTTGGTCTTCACCACTGACCATCCTGTCACTGCTACCCCAGATCCTCTGATTCTCTTTCCCATTTCTTTCTCTCGCCTCTACTGTTTGTTCACCAACCACCATGGCCGTCCTTTGCCTTCTCCTTACTCATCTTCCCACCCTCTTCCACTTCTCCAGTCCTTATCTCACAGAGGTATTACAGACTCACTAAATTAATATTTTAAAATATGTGGGAGACTGTGGGCTCCTGAGTATAAATATATGTATGAAGAAATGCTACATAACTTGACCCAATTTCTGAAAGAGCTTCACTTGGGCTCAACCCTCAAGCAAGCTGAGTCCACTAAGATGCATTTTCCCTCATGACCTTTCTGATTTCTCCCCTTTTTGTGTGTTTTCCTAGTATCTCTTAGCTTGCCCTTTGAGAGAAATACACAGTAGAATAAAGACAGCAAATGATAATAATACCCGATGCATACCTTGTGTTTGTATCTGCTAAGCTTCATCAATAATGGCCTACATAATCCCTCAGTGACTCTGTAGGCAAAGATGTAACTGTATATGGGTATGAATTGTCCCATTTAAGTGAAAAAGAAAATAAGGCATAAAGAGTTAAATGACAACCTCCTGGAGGTACAACAAGGAGAAAGCCCAGTTTTTATGACCTCAAGTACTATGCACCCATTTCTTTGTTACAACTACCTCAGGGAAAAGAGGAAGAGGGAGAGAAACAGACCTGTAGAGGGATAAAAAGTAAGCAAAGAGATGGTCAAAGGCAGGAAAGAAAGTGGGAGTGGGAGTGGGCGTGGGAGAGAGAGTGAAGAAGGAGAAACCACAGCTATGGGGACTGAGTACAAACTGCACCCATCCCTTTGGAAGAAGATACCAAGTTCTGATAGGGAGGAAATAGAAGGTCATCATTTAGCCTGACGTTCTGCTAGTGGTCATGCTACCTGGGTACAGAGGTGGACAGTTGGGCGGTCCATGTACCATCCATGTCAGGGGTCCCACATCTTCAGATTTGACCAATGACAGATTGAACATGTGATTAGGTCCACGATGGTTATATATGTACTGAACGGTTACAGACTTTTCCTTTATCATATTCCCCACCTAATGCAGTATTGTAGTAGAGTGACTATTTCTACAGCATTGAGGTTGCATTAGGCACTCTAAGTCATCTAGAGATTATTTAAAATATATGGGAGGATGTAGGGAGAATCCATGCACGGACTATGCCATCTTATACAAGGGGCACATGACGTATCAGAGGAGACAGTTGCTTCTGGAAGCACATTTTAGTAGAGAGACGATGAGGGCAATGTCATATCTCTCTTCCTTACTGGCTGCTAGACTGAGTTTGAGCCCTGTGCTTCGCTATGTGAGAACTCAAAGCTGCAGAACCATGGTTTTGAGACTCTTTCAGAGTCAAAGTAAACGTAAATATGAGAAAGGGTTCATGGTGGACTCAGATTCCAGACATACATAGCAATTTGCTCGAGTGGCCAAAGACCCCAGAGAAAAGAGCAGGCCGTCCACTCTCTTCCTCTGTGAGCACGAGCTGGGCTACCCAGAGGTCCACAACTCTAGGAGCATCCATGCTGACCACAGCAGCACTGTGAGCCTGGGCGTGGCCTGATGGGCTCTTGATCCCTTCAAGGGGCGCAGGACGGGGATAACCTGGTGAGGACCATGCAGCCTCATGGTGGTCAGTGGCCAGCAGTGCATCGGTCATTTAGGTGGTATCACAGCCTGCTTCGACCAGTACTTGGGAACTAAGTTTCCTCTTGGGTGGAAAGAAGGGTCCCGGGCTGTGCAGTTCTGTCTTCAAAAGCTTCCTCATTCTCCAGTGTTAGCTCACAAGTGAGGCTTTAAGAATTAAAGAATACTTTTTTCTCCACCCGAGAGAAATAGGAAAGGCTCCTATTCACCGAAACTAATCCCCTACTTTTGTTCTGGAGTCTGTCCAAACCGCACTGCTAGGAAGCTGGTGAATTACAATTCGGATCTTCTTGTCTCCAAAGCCACTCTCCCCTGGGACAGCACTTGTCAGTCCTCACTCCACACAATCTGTTTACATTCCTGCCCTCCCACTAGACCGTGAGCCCCTGATGACAGAGAACCATGCAGCTGTGGTCTGAGTGCGCATCTTGATTGTTAACAGCGCCTTGAAAGCTAATGAGACAAGAGTTGGCCTGGGTTGTAAAGAATGGGTAAGACTAAAATGGGTTGAAGTTGCTAGTGAGAGATCTCCCAGACTTTCAGCATGCATCGGAATGATCCACTGAGCTCAGTTCAGATACAGTAGGACCAAGTAGTCCTGGGAACCTTCACTGGTCATGAGCACAACCAAGGATTCTAATGAGTGGACCCTCAGACACACTGCAGTAAGACTGCCTCCAGCCTCTCGGGCCCTTCCTGAGCGCTTTCTCTTCTTATGTCACTCAGATATTTTGTTACAGTGTTTCCTAAGCTTCAAGGTCATCCCTTAAACCTTCTGTGAGCGATGCCAGCTAAAACGTGCCCTCGTTTCTCTTAATGTCATGCTATTGTGTCTGAGCTTCTACATTTATGCACTTGGTGTCAGCAGTGGTTAAATGCATGCCTCGTTCCTCCCCTGAGCTGCAGACATCCTGACTTGGGCAGAAGACAGGAGGGACTTACAGGACTTGTGCGTCTTGTGTGGTTGCTGGTGCTCTGCCAAGAGTCCATCTTTGGGCAGATAGGGCATTGCCTGCCTGTGACTCACAGCTGTCTCTCCCCAGCACTGCCGACAGAAGCTCCTTGGTCAAGGTTACACCTTGTCCCCAAAGACAGGAAGTCCATGCAAGAGGACAAAGGGCAAGGTCCTCTTGGCTCTGAATGTCCCTCTTTGAAGGGTCATCCAGCCAGGAACTCATGGGAACGGCTGCATCCTCTGCTGCAGATCAGCTCTTCCCTCAGCCCATCCTGCCTCTCTCTGGGGACTTTCCCCAAAGCCAGGCACAGCCCAGCATGCATCTGCAAACGAGGCTCAGAATCCAAGAGCCAGTGTCCTAGAGAACAGGGCCCATAGCACACCTGCTATGAGCCACACACCAAGCCAGGTGGCTCAAATGCAGGACCTCACCCAGCTCTCAGCAAGTTCCACTAACCGTTTCAGTAGAGCTAAAGGCTCACAGTGGGTCCCAACTAATTTACCAAAGATGACAGACATGATCAGAACAGCAACACAATTCAAATCTAGCCCCATCTGGCTCCAAAATTCCTTCCATCACCCCAGGCAAGCAACATGGAGTCCGTATATCTTTCTCAGTTTTTTTAGCAACAGTTCTGATACTAAGTAAATACTTGTCAAGGAAATAAATACTTGTCATGGTTAAAGAATAGACAGATTTCAAGGTCTGGAAGGTGAGAACTATAACCTACAATTGTGGGCAATGTCCCCTCCAGTTGGTGCTACTTTGGGTACCTTGATTGGCCAGTGTTGTCAAAATCTTGGTGGCTGGAGATCACAGCTGAAGATGTGAAATGGTGTTTTAGTCTTTCTTGAAATATAAACTGGCCAGCAACCTAATTTCCTTTCATCTGAGTCTAACTTTATTTTAAACTGAATCTGTGTAAATGCCTCTTACTTAGACTCAAAGGCATTACTCGCTCCTTAACCTTCTTCACATGTCAGGGCAGGAACATGTGATGCATAGCTTGCCTAGATGCTCAACTATCTCCCCTTAAATTGTGCCACACAGCCCCAAAATCTCAGTCAGGCAAATACAAATGGCTGAAGGATGCACCCAGAGTTCTAGGTGGTCTTCAGGAAGCACCTAGGACTTGTCTACTCTTGAGGGCCACCTCACAAGACTGTTAGCTCATCTTGCTCTTTTCAAGAAAAGAAGAACACATAGCAGACCCATATTCAGGAGTCAGCATTGGGATTGATTAGATCTCAAGGGATCTATCATTACCTGTGATTTGGCTGGTGTAATGTGTCCATTTTCTTACAATTATTCATTGCAGAGGGGAGACCATCTTCAGCAAAATTGTCTGAGCCACCTCTACTCCAGTATGCATTAGATCGGAGGCAGCGCCACAAACTTGGGGAATGTTAAGTGGGTCGCTAATATAGATATGTGCAGCCACTTTGCTAGCTAATGAGGCAGCCTAGAAACTGAAGAACACCCAAAAACCCCCAAGACAGAGACTCATAATGCTGACCCCAGTGGGGGACAACTAAATGTGACTTGATGCTGTGTTTGTTCAAAACAATTTCCCATTAATATGGGTTCTGTGCAACCAGAAAGGAAAAGCAGAGTGCCTATGGAATCTCCAGGTTATATTTTCTTCTGCCTTCAAAATGAACCGCACTCTTGTCTTAATGAAAATGCTATTCAATTACTATGATTTTATTAACAAGACAAGTGTAGCTATTTAGTGTGTAACAATGCAAGAGTTATAATTCCAAGGGGATTGTCAGATGCTAATCTAAATTCAGAACGCAAAGCAAATTTTTATTAGCCTTTTGCCTGCAAAGGATACTTCTACTCCGTGCTATAACAATATTTGGATTTGGTGCCTGGTTGGTTAAGGTCTTAAAGGTTGTCATAGTTGTTAGAGTATTATAAGAGCATAAAGAATTCAACAGTTAAAAGTAATTTAAACTGGGCTGGAGATTTAGCTCAGTGGCATAAGCGCCTGCCTGGCAAGCTCAAGGTCATGAGTTTGATCCCCAGTACTATAAATAAATAAATAGTACCAACAAACTTAATAAAGGGGGAAAAACCCCAAAAGTAAAAGTATTATAAAAAAAAGTAATTTAAACTAAACCTTAATCAAGATTTTTGACAACGTGAAGCAAGTAGACCCAAACACATTATATTACATGTGTAAGATGCCTCTTGTCTTTGCATAGGATTATAGATGGCTACAGAATGTAGACTAAAGTCCCCCAAGCCCATCGCCAGTTTCCAAACCGTGAGTTAGGCTTGGGCAGAAGAGAAAAGGAGAAGTTTATAATTGGATACAATTTTAAATATGGCTAAACAGGACTTTTTAATAACTGAGTGTGAATTTTAACTATCGGAATGGGAGTTTTTCTACAGATGAGAGTAACTCTGAAGACATTGAATCTCTCGGTGTACTTAGTAAGATGCAGCGAAGGGATATTTTTTTCAAAGATATTAGGCAATAAGGGTTGAGGGGAAAGAAAGTCATTGCTTATTTGTCTCTATCGAATTTAGTGTATTTCATATACAAGTTAGAGTCAAGATTCAATAATATTACAAAAAAATTCCTTAACAGCTCATGTGTGTGAAGCAAAGTGCTAGGAATGCTGTGAGATAATAAAAGATGAAAAATACCTATCACAGCCTTTATAACAGTTATAATTAAAAGTGGAACCATATTTAGAACTAACTATAACTGTAGATCAGAGGGGCTAGATAGGAAACAGGCACATTTTGACAAAGATTTTACGTTTCTGGCTGAAAGTTCTCACAGTGTAGGTGCTTGAAAACACTGGATCGTTGTAGGATTCAGTAGTTTATAGACAAAACAATAGAAATATCTTAATTATTTTTACTTAGCACATATCTATGATGCAGTGTAATATAGAAATAAATAACTACTGTAACCAAATTACAAGATAATATGGTTCTGGAAAAGGATTTAAGGAATGCTAATGGAAGAATAGCATTTGGCCTTGATTGTGAAAGGTTTTAGCAAACAGAAAAGAGTAGATAAGACATTGTGAGAAAAAAAGTGTCATGGGCTCATTTATCTTCATAATGAACTGATCGAACTTGGTCTTTATTATTTGTAAACAAATCAGCCCAGGAATCTATCCACATGTGACTAGTTGGGACTTGTAAACTTTCTCTCTCTCCTCTCTCTCTCTCTCTCTCTCTCCCTCTCTCTCATAGACAGAAAACACCATTTAAAACAAGCTTATGGACATCTACCTCAGTTTCTTCATTGAAAGTCCTGTGCCTGGGAACCCCACTTGCTTCCTCTCTGCCACCAAACAGTCTGGAATAGCTGTAGTTGCCACGGACTAGAGTCCCAAGATCCGGGCTTTCACTAGATCCTGGAAAATTCAATTTGCTTTAAACCATATTTCAAGCCATCATAGAATCTTTTTCCAGCTCATTCTCTATCTTAATCCACTGACTTATATTCTTGTCATTCTTTCCTGAATTCTGATATCCCTTTTGGACACCTTTCTTCTAAAATCTGTGGGATTTATTGTGCTGCTGACTAGTGCGACAAAGGATTTGATAGAGAAATCTAATAAGATTGTAAACTCCTGGTGGCAGAGGCCTTTCCTATTTAACTCCATCGCAGGGTTCCTAACGCATTGCCGGAACATGTGTTTAACAAAGGTTTTTAAATTAATGGATTAAACTCTACTGCTCAATGAGAATGATTAATTGTAGTAACTAATAAAAGGCAGTACAGGACGTATTTCAGCAAAAGGGCTTTGTACATGCTGAATAATTATCCGTATGATAATAAGCAATGTAAGAATGTTTGAGGGGCTGCAAAGTTGTTTTGGCTCTACCCCAAGGTCAAAGCACCTCATAAAAATGACTGATGCATTCTGCCTTCCGCTAGCAGACAGCCCTCGTCCACACTGCAGTTTATGGGTCCTGACCCCACATTCTTCAGGCGACCTGCGGGGGCCGTGTTTCTGGGAGCCAATGTGATGAGCTACCTGAAAACCCCACTCGGAGGCAGGCGAAAGGCAGACTGAGGAGTGCACAGAGCCAGCTGGTCCTCCCGGGCACCTTCCCCAAACTAGCCCGAAATTCAATCACGATGTGTGTGACAGACAACAGCACTAATCTCCTCAGGAACACCCCAGAACACAGAGCTCATCTGTGCTTCTAGGTTAGATTTTACAGAAAATGGGAGATGGCACCCAACCCCCTCCGGCGTGCCAAGAGCGTGGCTGGTCTATGTGATACCCAGACAGCTGGCACACTCTGGCACTCTCTGGGACCACCACAGAAGCTGGTGAATGGTGCCCTGACTCTCTAAGGGGTGTGCAATCTGCATTACAATATGTGCTCTGATGCTGTAGGGAAGGATCTTAGGTAGCCCAAGTACAAGACGCCCTGGGCACAGGAGCGAGCATCTCTAAGATTGTAGCTTCACATCCACGCCTAGGTTTGACATCCAGAAACCTGCCCCAAAGCAGGACCAACTCCAGGCGCTGAGTGGGAAAGCTGTCCAGCGGTCAGACGTCTCCCTGCCCCTGAGGAAGACCCCGATTGCACCCACAGAGTCACATGCCCCCTTTGTAAAATGGCAGACACCTTGCTAATTGACAGGCCCGCGAATGGTGTGGCACTTTAAATTACCTTGGCATTAATTGCCTGGACAGGTTGTTCGCTCAAATTGCCCTGGCTCACTAATAACCTGAATGGGCTGGTATTTTAAATGACCATGGCACTAATGGCCCAGGCTGGCTGCTATTTCACATCGTCCTGGCACTAATGACCTGGAAAGGGGCTTGCTTTGCAGATTAACGAGTGTCCTCCAAATGGCAAAGGATTATGGACAAAACAAAGAAAACCAAGCATTTTCCAGGGAAATAAGGAAGAAGCTCCACTTCTTTCTTGCCCTGCATTAGGTGCCTCATGAGGAGGCTGGGAAAGTCACAGGCACAGGCTCACAGTGGCACAGGTAGGTAGGTCCTCCTTTACTTTCCTCACTGGTCCCAGCCACCAGCAGGTTTGTTATTTGTTTGTTTTACTATAACAATTACATACAGTTCATTGAAGAAAAGACACCTTCTCTGCCTCAGCCCTAGCTTCTCTACTGGAATTCCTGTTCATATCTATCCCCCCACTACCATCAATTGCCAAACCACGTATTAACCGAGTGTATTGATGGGCTGATTTATTGATTATTTTCTATGTTCAATACCCCTAGAGATTCTTGAGGGAGAGATATAGAGCCGTAGATCCGGCCTTCAGGAGCTCCCATTTTAGTCCACCACAGTCATTTGCAAAGAATTGCATTGCCGTGTGATTAACTCCTTGCATTGGGGTGGAAAGGAAACTTGGAGATTCTGCAGAGACAGACAGAGCTGAAGAACTTCCCACTAGAGGTGAGCCGTGAAGACCACAGAGGGAGCACCTCAAAATGAGAAGTAGGGCAGAAGGTCTTGTAGACAGAAAATGTGCACCAGATGTGCACAAGACAGAAGCCATGAAACAGCATAGCTGCAAACCCTTAGTTCAAGAGCAAGATGGTAAGAGACAAATCAGGAAGGACCAATGAGAATTATTTGGTAAACCCTGGGGAGACAAGGAAGAGATTTGAAGAATATTTGAAGATGGAGATTCCTGGATCCAAAGACTGACTGCATGTGGGGTGGGTGACTGCAGGCTCCTGGTGTTGATAACCTGCTATGTGCGGCACCTCCCAAAGATGAGGTTTGTATGAGGGGTAGGATGGAGTGGAGCAGGAGGGACATAAGCATGTGACCTTTTTGCAAGGTATTGCTTTCTCTGTTCATCTCTGCCAACTGCATTTTGCCCATCCATTGTTTATCAATTCATGGAATAAACACAGAGTTTCAGACACCATGAGAAATACTCATGTCCTGGGGCCTTCCTGGGACTTCACCAAGAGAATCCGCCTTGCCATGCAGCACAGAGACCTGCATCCTAAACAAATCCATGCCAAGGGTTTGGTTCCCACTGCTGACAGAAATAAGACAGCAAATAGAACAGAAATCTCCTCCCTCCTCCTTTGTGCTCCATCCTAGCTCGTTTTCATGGCAATCTGAACCTGCAGTGGCTCTCAGAAGATGGTTTAGAGGTAGAATTTTTTTTTCTTTTCTTCATTTTGCCTCCTTTTTTCTCTCTGTGATTAGAAGATAGAAAGATGAGGAATAGAAAGAGCAGTGATGACTGCTACTGGGTAGGACATATCTAAATGCTACCAATAGATTTTGACAAGTGCAACAAAAATTTAGACCTGGTTCTATTTTGTTTTGTTTTGTTCTGTTCCATTTTGTTATGTTTTATACACTAACAAGACTGAATGAGTAAACAGAGAGGGTGAATGAAAACAAATGGCTTTCATAGAACTGACTGAATTTAATTGAATGGAGATTGAGAACCTATCCTTTGCCAAACCCCATGCTAGGCACCGAGAGTATGCAAAAATGCATGAAGCACGGTGTCTGATGCCAGGGAACTTCGTGTCCCTGGCCGAGTTACAGTCACTACACATTGTCTTTACAGCCACTCTCTAATATGAGAGCTGTTCCCTATGACTGGCCTCTCCAAGTGACATTGAACAATTTCTCTTTGTAGAAAGGTGATTTCTTTTAAAGGGAAAGTTATTCTTTCATCCAACTCTCAATAGACATAATGTTTGTTAAGTGCAGGCTCCTTGCTGGGCACCACAGGGGGCTTAGGAGAGTAAGACAGCCATCCTGACCTCCCAGGTTTCCCTGTGAACATCCACAGCCCCTTGATGTCTTAGGAAAGGTACAGCAACCTCAATATTTTTTTAAGTAAACTCTCCTAGGATGTCTCTTATCCCAAATGATTTTTAACAAAACTCAGAGGTTGGACCTGGAAAGGAGTCTGGAAGTCCTCTAATTACAAGCCCATTGTATAAAGAGCAGACTCAGAGAGACTGGAGAGATGGCCTCCCAAAGAGCATGTATGTGGCTGGTCACAGTTTCAGAACCAGGACCTAAGTCGTTCCCCTTCCTCATTTAATGCTTGTTCTATGTCACCTATCTCTGGTATCAGGAGACTCAACAAAACAAAGGCAAAGTTTAAAGACAACAAGAGACAAAAACATCGCAAGGTATAGTCTTTAAAAATCTTGTCATACACACTTAGGGCTTTAATTTGGAAAATAGATCAGCATTCTCACTATAGATATATTTTTCAGTTTCATCAGTATCATTCTAAAACGTAAAAAAAAATTTATGTCAAGTTAGAAAGTATAATTATCCTATGAAGTTATATTAGTGCCAGCACCAATGAGAAGGCAGAAAAGCATGACAAGGAGTGGTACAATTTTCCTCCATTATAAGATGGAAATGTACAGTGGGTTTTTTCCTTATAGCAGTGACGGTGAAACTTTTAGAGACAGAGCACCAGACTGCAACCCCAAACTCACTTATTTATCACTAAGTGCCAACACTGTGTTTAAGCCTGAGTACGAGATCCTAGTTTTAAAAAAGCAACTCTACATTAGCATCTTTTGTCTTAAAAGAAAAACTCAATAATACATGTGCCATAGGTTGTGCCCACTGCCTTATAACATCTATAAGGCACTAATGTTGCCTCTGCGCCTTTATTTTACCATCTTTCACTCTCTTGATCATTTCATTCTTCATAGAGTGGAGTATACTAGTGGGTACAAAAGGAAGAGAAAAGTAGTATTATGGCAATGAATTAAGTTTTCTACAGTAGTACTCCCTATCCACAGTTTTATTTTTTTATCACTTCAGCTCCTTACAGTCAACCTGTAAATCTGGAAATAGTAACTCAGAAATCCCAGAAATAAATAGATGATAAGTTTTAAATTGTGCACCATTCTAAGTGACATGATAAAATCTCCTTTCTTTCTGCCCACAACATGAATCATCCTTTTATCCAGTGTATCCACACTGTATGTGCTACCCACTCAGTCATTTAAGTATTCATTTTACCCACTAGACTGATTGTTGTAGTAAAAGAGTATCTGTGTTCAAGTAAATCTTACCATGTTTCATACTGGCCCCTAAGCTCAAAAGAAGTGATACTGGTAACTCAAATATGCCAAAAAGATGTTGTAAACTGTTTCCTTTCAGGGAAACAGTGAAAAGTTTCAACCTCTTTAGGAAAAAAAAAAAAAAGATCATGTGCTGAAGTTTCTAAGATCCAGAGTAGTGATGATGAACCTTTTAGAGACCAAGTGCCAAGATGCAACCCAAAATGCATTCATTTATCACAAAGTGACCCATTGCAATTAAACCTGAATACTGAGGTTTTAGTTTAGGAAAAACCACTCTACATTAACATATATTGTCTTAACAGAAAAACAATAACACATGTGCCATAGGTTCACCACCACTGATCTAGGGTAAGAAGGATCTTTCTATCCAGGAAATTGTGAAGACGAAAAAAGAAGTTCAAGCAGGTTTTGCTCTCATACGTCAAACTGCAAAAGTCAGGACCACAATGTGCTTAGTTAAGATGGAGAGTTCATTAAACTTACAGGTGTAAGACAGGAACAGAAAATATGTTCTGACTGATGACAATTTGCACCAGGAAGCATTACACCTCATTTATAAGTTAAAATTTATCAAAGGCACTTACATACTGCACTTTACAAAGTGCATATTTCTTTGAATCTTTGCAATAACCCAAGTACTACAGCAGATTTTATGATCCTGTTTTTACAGATGGAAACATTACGTGGAGTCTAGCCTCAAACCCTGGCTTTCTATCTTCAAATTCGTGCTGGTTTTTTTTTTTCTTGTTTGTTTTGTTTTGCATTGTCGTGACCCTATCTGGACTTTGATACTAGTTTTGGAATAGGTTCTACATTCTAAAGAGTTTCGTGGCTCATACTTCAGTTTTGGAACTAAGATACATGATAAAAATGATGAAACTCATTTAGAAGAGCCAAGAAATACAACCCTTTCTATCTTCAGTGCCCATACATGAAATGAAAAAGTAAACAAAGTATTAGCACAAATAGTTCATATCCAGAAAGCACCAATATATGCAAAGAAGGCAAAGCAATGGCAGGAAAGCATGGAGTCAGCAAATAGTCTAGAAAGCCTGAAATACAGGACTGAAAATCCTATTTGAATATATCATTAAATCTCTTGTGCAAGGAAGCTATTTAACTGCATTTAAAAATAATCGGTTGTTCAGGATACACAAAAAAGCATAGTCAATTGGATTTTCTATATATGAATCTTTGAAACATCTTCCTCTAAGTAGAAAGGAATGCTTTTGAAACAAACTATTTCAGAAATGAGTTAGGCCAGATGGAAACCATTGAGATGTCAGACCAGGCAGTCTATTGTCTTTCCAATTGGTTTTGGTTTGTTAGCAAATTTGTTGTATAACTTCAAAAAAGAAAGGAAAGCCTAACAGTACTTACTAGTACTAGGTGTTCCTAGCCCGCAATATGACTTCTAGAAGATCAAATTAGCTTTTGTGATAAATACCGCCATGAAACCAGTAATTAGCTTCTAATGATCTAACATTTTTCATCAGCTGTGAAGCCACAAGCAGATGAAGATTTTGGCTCCTTGGCAAAATCTTTTTGACATAGATACCTGGGAAAAAGAAAGAAAATCTTTCATGGTGCCCCAGGCCATAGAAACCTGGCAAGGAAATCATAAGCTTCCCCTCTAGGACACACAGCAATTTATCCACTAATACTTTTAACTCCCTCCAAAATTGTGACTATCAGGATTGCAGGCCCAAATAAAATAAGTGGAGTTTTTTTCTGACTTAGTCCTAAAGAAAGAAAGGGTTGTCAGACCTCTAAAATGCTGCTTTGGCCAGTAAAACAAAAGAGAAGTAAAGCAATACAGAGTAAGCCATACAAAAGTAAGGGAACCATGCCTATTTCTAACTTAGAGTTTTATCTGATAAATCAGGATACAAAAAATTTCTATGAGGATTTAAATCTGCAAACAAATATTTGAAGGTCATTCTATTTGGTGAGCACAGACCTCACTGCTGGACTATAAACCTAAGGTAGATACTACTTTAGAAGGAACCACCATCCCTGCTATAGATATTAGGAAGGTTCTAAAAGAAAGTGAATTTACTAGTGAAAGAATCTTTACAAAAACAAAGGAAATTAAGTAGAGCAAAAACAAGCCTGAAAGAACACATTGCTAAAAGGAACAGTAAGTGTTTCTGGTGATCAGAACAATAGATCCACATGAGAAGGAGAGCTAGAGGTTTTGTGTTGTTCAATCAGCAAACCTGCTCACCAGCAGATATGGGTCTATTGATATCAAGCAGAACTTTGTAAATGATCTGAGAAGTCCTCATAGAAAACAGGGCCAACTCATTCTTTGTTTTCAAAAAGTACAGAGGTACTCCAGTTCATGAACTCAATTCTTTTTGTGATTCTGTTTGCAAACTGAACTAGTCAAGAAATGAATCAAATTTCTCCACAAAGCCAACAATGAACCTAAGCATTGAATTTGATTCAGTTCTCAGCCAATTCCATTTGCAAAGAGAATCATAGAAAGAATCAAGTTTGTGAACTGAGATACCACTGTAGAATGTTCCAAAATTTTAGTAACATCTAACATCCCACTTGAAATCTCTTCTATAGGTTTCCTTTTATCTCATCCAATAGTTTCACCAATATGAGGCATAGTATGAAAAAGAATAGAATAGAAATTCTGAGACCCTGATCATATTTTTCCTTCTCAGCCTTTCTGCTTTTTGACATATCAGTTAGCCTCTCTGAATCTCAATTTCTCTATAACCTAGACTAGAAGTTCTTAATATGGGTCACTTAAATGAGATTCAGAAGGTTGTGGACACTCCAAAATGATATACAGTATCTACATGTTTCTGCAAGTTTATGGGTATGTATCTTCCCAGAACACCACAATTTTTATTGGCTTTCCAAAGGCTCAGTGATCTCAGAAACTGCTAACGTAAATTATCTCTAATGTCACTCAAAATTTCTTTATGTCTCCAAATCTATGTCTAACATAAGCCCTATGTTACAGTGTCAATGTATAAAGAACACAGATTGGTCATTTAAAAAAAATAGTCTACCGTGTACGAATGTCAATGGATCCTTTGTGGGACAGTTGGTTCCTAAACCAGCAAACTTGCTAAAGGCCACACAAAGTTACTATGACCTTTTAACTCATCATCCACCCCAGAACACTTTGCAAATGAAAGAAGATCCTATCTGCAAGGGCCCTTAAAGCAGAAAGCTGAAGGAAACGTAATCCTGGAAACTCCAATCATCCTCCTATACAATGAGCAACTATTACTGATATCCAGCCAAATACCAATTCTACTCAAAATTTGAGTCAGTTCCCCAGCTTTGTGACTGCCTTCATGTTGGTGAGGTTTATACTGACCTTCATATTTGCCAAGATTAAGAGGTTGCAAGGATTTATTCTGTTTTAGAGAAACCAAAATTAAAGGCCCCTAACAGACAGACATGGTTGTTGAAAGTAGCAGACAGGAGGAATGTCCCCTCAAGAATGCTGGTGGTCAAGAAGGCAGGCCCTATGGGCTGACACAATTTTTGTGTGATTACCTGTATTCTCTTGTGACTCTGAAAGTCAGATTTGCTGGTGGAGCCTGGAGCAATTAAGAGCAAACTCTTAGGACCAAAGTGACCATGAGAATACAAATTCCTAAAAACTTTTTAAAAATTTTAGGAATGCATTGCCACAGAATAAAAGAGAGGAAAGTAGCAAATTTAGCCACAGTTCAAAACCCAGCTGGTAAAAGAGTGATCATTGTTACACAAATTCAATATCCCCTCTCCCACTTTTGACCTGGGAGATTCTATCTCTTTCAGATGATTTCGTTCATTTATCTTTTAATCTATTATGTATTTAAGATCTATTTTAATTTTCAGAGGTTGATCTTATTTTTTTAAGTCCTGGGGCTACTCCCAATTGTCTCCATGTACCAAACATAAGCAGGAAGTGAAAATATTGTCATAATTAATCGCATTTATTCTCAGTTGTCTGGAAGACCAGAGTCTTCAGAAAATTAACAGGTTCACTTAAGTCACGAATCTTCCTAGAACTGTCAGTTATCAGTTGGATTCTGAAACATTGCAACAAACTTGATATGAATATAGCATCTCATGAAAGGACTTGCACATGAAAATCCAGTGTATTTCTAAACTGATATGTAGGTAGATTATACTGAAGGTGCAATGAAGGAAACTAGGCATATCAATAACAGTGCAGTACTGTGCTGCTGTCAAGCCATGGTGGGTGAGGTAGGAGGTAGAACAGAGCTCAGTTAGGGTGACCCAGCATACTGGATGCTCTAAGACCTCAAGAATGCAAGGTGGGTGACGGTCTATCCAGTACAAGATGGATAGACAGAGTTGTCCAATCTTCTTTGTGTTGCAAACTCCCTCAGTCACCCTGCCTCATTCTATACCCTTTACTGGGCCCATGGAAGCTAATAATACTTACAGATTGTATCACCCAGGCTCGTGGGCCCTCCAGATCAGGTTCTTAGGGAGACAACATCAGGAGACTGGTGAGCAGGAAGAGGGAGATGCCCAAGTGTTTAATTCATGCTACCTCTTCTAACCAACTATTCCAGCAGGGTACCTGTCTGCCTTTCTATGGCCTAAGATCTTCCTGGAGCACAAGTCACACCATGTCTCCTTGTCCATTCAGACCTGAGGTGGCCATGACTTTTCTATCTCCAAGCCTGGGGTATCTAAGCACCTCTTTTGCTTCCTCAAACTGTTCATACCTATCAGTGCCCCCTACACTAATGTCTGTTTAGTTGAACTTCTGAATAGAAAGTCCTACAGAATATAGATAGATGTACACTGAAGCAAAGGTTGATTTCACACTTGTGCCATGTGCTCATAGTGGGTTAGCAGGAGGCTGGGCTTGTGGCTTGGACTTGACACCACCACTGTTGCCACAAAATGAAAGAAAAGTGGACTGCCCATGCTATGGTCAAGAAATAACATGTCATCATGTCTTCTCGCAGTCCATTGGCCACTAGAACTCAAGTTCCTAGCCCCACTACATTGCAGGAAGCTGAGAAATGTGATGAAGGATGTGAGTATTTGATAATCAATAGATGTCTTTCTCTCACCTCCTGTTCCCTAAAGGAGGGTGTGGCCAAACATGGTGGGCAGGGAGCAGTAGTAGCTAAACACAAATCTACAAGGATTTAGAGTAACATGGTTTAGAAAAGTGCACTTCTTTGTTTATGGTCATGAGCAGCGTTTCAATGTGTTCACATGAGATAGAAGAATACTGCAGTTGTGACTGATAATTCTAGTTGCCAATACCTGGAGGTGATAATGTCTACAAAACCATTTTCCAGACCTGTGGATTTTGTCAACTGTGAATTTATGAAGAATGTATTAGGAGCTCCCTTAATATTGCTAGGAGACTTTACACCTCAAAAATAAACATCCATAACTTCATTATTTTGCCTGGGAATAGCCCTGATTATAGCCTTATAGTTATTATTCTCACCAGCCACTATAACTCTTTGGGGGGTGATAATCCTGTGTAGAGACAGGTACAGTAGGCCTGAGATGACTTTATGTAATGGAGAAACTATCCCCATAGACTCCTGTCTTCTTTCTACCCCTACAGAGCCACCTAGAGGAAAAGAACCCACTTCATTCTGTTTTTCCCTCCAAACAAAAGATTTTAGTTCTGTACAACATTTATAATTATGAGACCGCAGACATTCATGTCATTATTTGGCAAATATTTATCAAGCTCCTATTATGTGTCAAATGTCAGAGAGAGCTTTAGATTCTGAAAATACAGCAGCCAGCAAGCAGGCATAGCCCTGCCTTCTTTCCCTTCCTGTGGAAAACAGATAGTAGGTAATGAAGCACCAGCAGCTTTTTTTAAAAGTAACTATATAAAAAGGCAGAATGTGCTGAGGGAAGAAGAAGCATCTTCTCAAAGAAGGATGGGAAACATGGCTATGACCTTGCATTTTCAGAGACACTAAGAAAGAACAAGAAGGGAAGAATTGGAATCATTTTATGGTACCAGAATGTCTACATATAGAAAAACATGTACCTCCATGGTCTAGCAGATGTATCCAACCTGTGGTCCACAGACTGCTTTCCTTCTTTTTTTAAATATTTAAATATTAAATATGAAAAATAAAGGCAGTTTGTTATATCTGTATATTAACTGTATGATATATTGAATATACAGCCCAAGAAGTTGCTTTTCACCAAAGGATGATCAAAAAAGCCTTTCAGTTAGCTAATGGAGTCTCCAAGAAAGTTCCAGAAATTTTATGGCGAGAGAGTACCTAAGTAATGTGAGAAGTGCTCTTATTGAACTGAGCTATGGCGAGTCCATGTGGGCAAATCCTGACATGTGAGACCAGTTGGCAGGGCAATCCTCAGAGAATGAACTTGCCTGGGTGTGACCAGTAATCATGATATGGCAGTTTGGTTGGATTAAGCCTTGCAGGTTGCTGAAGACTATTTTCTCAGGGACTCATGGAAGCAGGACCTTAAGTGTACATATGGTCCTGGTCCCTTCCTCTTTGGCACTGTTCGCATGCTCCGTTTCTAACCACCATAAACTAAACCTCTTTCCTCTGCTAGACTTTTCTACCATGATGCTCCTGCCTTGGAGCCAGCTGACCATGGACTGAGCCCCTTGAAATTGTGAGACAAATTAAACCTCTTCTAAATTGTTGGGTATCCAATATTGTGTCACAATAGGAAAGCTGACCAGTACTTTGAGAGACCAAGCCATTAACCTTCTTACAAGACTTCTTGATGGAAGAGAAAGTCAGACAGACAAAATGGTTTGTTTTTCTTCTTGGCAGTAAGTCATCCTACACTGGAAAACAGAGGTGAGAACTTGGAGGAGAAGAAACACTACAAATAAAAAACTGAAATTTTATTTTATTTGCACCCAAAATACTTCTATATCAAGTCTACTGCTACACTGTATGGTAAAGCATTGGACAAAAAAGGGAGAGGACACCCCTCTTGCCTTTTAAATAGAAAAGCTGCAGCACATCGTGGAATTGAAAAGGCTTCTCATGGCAATGTCTGTGTCCACAGCAAACTCCCAAGCACCAGACCCATGTCAGGGCAATGCCCTTGCCACCAAAGCTATCAGAAAGGCAGGTCCACACTCTTGGCAGGCAGCAGACATCAACTGAAAGGGGCCAGAGCAGATAAGAAACATAATTGAGAGAGACCACCTGGCCACTGACAGCAGCTATTCCTGAGCACATGAGTTAAACCTTTTCAGGGCTCCCAAAAATAACATGACGGGGCTTTATAAGGCACTGGGTTACCTATAATAGTGAGTAAGGTGAATATCAGCAGAATGCAGGGATTTTTGAAGCCAAGAAAGCAAATGATAATTTCTTCCATGATCTCACAAAGTAGCTCTGGGTAAGAACTGTAGACTGATAGGTTTTCAGCTATCCAGATAACCTACTGAACCCAGTTAACAATAATGTATTGTGTATTTCAAAGCAGGTAAAAGAGAGGGTTTTGCATGTTCTTAACACAGTGTAAGAAGCCATAAATTTTTGAGATAACAGATATGCTACTTACCTTGATTTGATTATCATGTAACATACACATGTATCAAAATATCATGCTTTACCCTTATAAATGTTTAGTGATCATGTATCCACACAAAAAAAATGTAAAATGTTTTTTAAAAAGACATGTTGGCAAGCCAAATTTCATGGATCAGCTTTTGGAGGGTGTCGGGAAATTTTCTATAGAAAGAAGAGGAAGCCAAACAAAAGGAAAAACAGTCAAGAATCCAAAAATGGAGAGAGAAAGAGAGGCTATAGGACCATCCTGAAGAAAACTCAGATACACGAGTTGAAGGAAAGGAGAGAAATCAGAAATTAAGGCAGGGATCTTCAGGAAACCCATTTGTAAGCAGCTCCTGGACCCAGGAAGAACCCTGGGAAGAAAGGCTGAACGACAAAGGACTCAGGAGCTGGATGCTCTTCAAGCAAACAGACCCGCAGGCATCGAGACAAGCCATTCCAAGGTGTGAGGGGACCAGAAGCCAGCAAGATGCCAACTTGGCTGCACACAGATCCCTGCAGAGACCTCCAAGGCAAAAGGGGCCAGGTTGCTACAGAGGAGCTTAAAGAAAAAATAGCGTGATTACATGGGAACAAGAGAGACAGTGAGATTTCAGAGAAAACTTTAACAGAAAAAAAAATTTTTTTAATTCTTTTAAAATCTTTTTCTGGAAATGCTCAATCGAAACCCTGTCAGAGGTGATCTGAGCCTGAGGCTGTTTGAACCCCACTCCCACCCCCACCTGCACCCCCAGAAGCAGAGTGCAGGTAGTGCTCTGGAGGTAGGAGCTTGATGGTCCCCTGCAGTGGCTCTTTGCATGGCAACAAGCACCAGCTTGTCCCTTGAGCAATGAGCTCTCTGCCCTTCTGAGTGTCAGGCCTCTTAACTGCAAGCAACAGAAACAAATCGGGCCGAGTTCACTCAAAGTTTTGCTTTGAAGATATTGATTAGTTCACAGACATAGCAGAGCACCTGGAAAATCAGATACAGGGAATGATGTCCTAAATTCCCACACAGAACTCTTCCGAACTGGAATCCTTGCTATTGCCATCGAGCCTGGATGCCACAGCCAGAACCATTAAGACACCAAATCTCTGGGTCACAGAAGTCCCCAAGGACCCAACATCCTGGGATGCTGAAGAGGTACTGCTCATGTCCTCACAGGAAAATCGAAAAAGCAAGCTGTTAGCATGTTTGACTCAATTGCAGAAGGCAGCTCTGTGTCCTGTGAGGATCTATAAGGTGGTGGGTTCCCCAACAGAGGGTAGGCCGGGAAAAATGACAAGCAGGTCACTGGTGACACACGGCCATATCTGTGACAGGAAAAGTCACATGCATCTATCTTGTCATTTGCCATCGTACCCCAGCTCTGCACACCTCCTCCCACCTCTTCACCCTCTGGTACGTCATGCTTTTCTTGACTATCATGCAGTTTGGAGTGGGGCCTTGGTGGCAGCTGAGCAATTCTCCCTCAGTCGCCAGGAGGATGCAGGGGAGGGCATAGGAGGGAGAAAGGGAGGGAAGCTGTCTCTCCATGTGCCCAGGAGGGCCCGTGGCTTCTGCCCTCCCTAGCTTGAAGGGGAGAAAGCAGACTCCGAGAACATTCCCCAAAGTACAACTGTCCATCTGTTACACTTGGATGTAATGGGGGGGGTCTTTTTTTTCTTTAATCATTTTGTTACATTTTACTGGTAGCTTCCATGCTGTTTAAGCAGGTAATCGTCTAGTCCTTAAAAACCCTGGCACGATTTGTCAGAGAGTCTGCTTGGCTTTCTAATGAGTGATCATAATAGCTGTGCTTGCTTGCTGGTGGCTCTTTTTTTCATTTTCAGATTTATCAAGGTCTGATTTAATTGCCGTAAACAAGGCAAAACAAGATCAAATTAACAGATGAAATCATAGGGTTTGGAGCTGATACATATAAATGAGTTCTTACTTTTGTGAGCTGGCGAATAATGACCCCAGACCTTGATAAAATTAGCTGAAAGGAAAACAAACATGTCAGGGCAAGGCAGTGTTCAAAAGCTCATAGGCTGCAAAGCCACCAGATGCAAAGAGAGCTTTCCTCACCAGCGGCTGGGTCAGGGGTGGACCGAGGTCTGCAGGACACATAGCCTCTCTGGTCCTCGGATTTGCACTGTGTCCCTTTAGGGCTGGATAGGACGGCCTGAAGGTCTTGTTAGCAACCTCAAACAGGAGCTCGCCAAGCTGGGCAAACACCCTGGTAGCCTCCCTTGGCGGCCACTCCTTGGAAAAATCAGACAATGCAAGGTAGAATTCTATTCAGTCCTTTTTAACAGGCTTGAAGTATTTTACATCCATAGGAAAACCACCGTTGAATTAGTGGTTTTGTTCTCTGAATTGTGCTTTGTATTTGCTCTAATCAAATTCCCTCTCACCCAGATAAGCATTAAATGTGGATCACATCACAGGCAGACAGACACTTGCAACTCCCTGCCTGCTCTTCTCTGGGAGGATGACTTGCCTTTGTTATGGAAATATTCCTCTGGAGTGAGCCCACTCTGGGAGGCCCTGCACCAGCAAAAAACTCACCCTTTCTACCCCCTGTTTGCAAGCTTGGAGAGCTCCATGCTAGTGAGGAGTCTTATTTTGGGTGAGAGTTTTATTTCTGCAGAAACACATCATCAGCTTTCCAAACAAGCACCTGGATGCAATCCTGTGAGGCCATTAAAAATGCCACTTGAGTGTGAGGAACTGGCTCTGCGTCCCTGTGCCGTTAGCCTCAGCCTGTGACAGAGAGCAGCTCATTCAGCCTGCTAAGCCTCACCTTCTCCATCTGTACAGTGGAGGCAATAAAAAATGTCTACCCATCCCCCCGCCAGAATCGTTGAAGATTGACTCAGGCATTGTACCTGAAGTGCACAAAACAGTTCCTAAAAATGACTTACTTTGTTGCAGTTTTCCTTATCCGATTATTAAATGACTAAAAACATCCTTTAAGTAAGCTTACCCATGCTCTTTGATGGTTTGTTGTAGGACAGAGGTGCTCCAGTGGAGGTGCTTAGACTAGTCTCGCCAGTATCTTGTTAGAGAGTTTAGCAACACGGATTCTCGGGCCCAGCCCATACCTGCTGAACAAAAGCTGGGTGTGGGGCTCAACTGTCTGCAGTGTGGCCAAGCCCCCAGGTCCTCTAGTGCACTCTCAAAGTTGAGGGAATGTTACCTACAAATGTCACCTGCCCAAATTTCTTTCACATTTGTCAGCTGTTTATATATATATATATATATATATATATATAT